>JABASL010000210.1:0-20891 GCA_019775825.1 Neanura muscorum | reverse complement strand
AAATTACAATTTATTTGTGTACAATTTTCCGCAGGCAGAAGGCCCTAAGATTATTGAACGAACGCCTTGGAATCAAGAAAAGTGAAGCAACAGTTCCGCTTTTGCACTCTGAAAGTCGTGACGAGGATGCACCAACAAGTATCTCTATCCCAGCAGAATCGAGTAGCAGTTCCGGAATGCATCGTAGTCACAGTGCTGGATCGAATCTTGTAACATCTGTCTCCACCAATCCTGTTTACGGGCAATCTCATTCCGCTAGACCTCCTGGAACATCATTATTATAAAACCCCGAAGCCATGAAAACCTGGTACCCAACGTCTTTTTCACGTGAATATTTGGAATATATTATTCAACGGTTGGAATCAAGATAAATCTCCATTTTAATTAATCCAAGCTGAATCCCAGATACTCCAGTTTATTTTGAGACGGTTAACCTACTACATTAAATTAATATAACAATATCTGACACTTTTCAGAAGCATCCAAGAAACAAAACCTGCCTGACAGCAAAGCAACGTTTTGCACTGATAATTTTGTTGGCAAAGGTGCAAATTCTCATTATCATTTTTTGAAGCAGGAGGGATGGGGTGGTTCTGTCAGTTTCAAATCATGTTCAGTATGTCTGAACGGCGTTTGAACTGTTGTGACATAACCAGGTGCGTTCAATTACTCAATCCGTTCCGTCAGGATTGTAATAACAAAATCAATAAGTCTAGTTGGAGACGTGTGAAGTTTCTGGCGTTGTTCGCGCTTGGGGGAAGCATGGTTTCAAGTTACAGTACACAATACTCAACGCATCTTCAACGTCTTCCAGTATCAACAAAAGGTTTTTGAAGGTTGTTAGATATTACTTTGCCTTTAACCTTGCCCTGTTCGAAATCGATGGTTTTTGCTGTTAAGGGATTTTCGAATAATTTTGCTGCAAAAGTTTTCTGCAATAATTTCTGAAAAAGAAATCTGAACTAAAAATAGGAGATAATCATGTGGGCTGAGCAGTAACTTCCTTGAAGAAACAGTGGTTGTCTGTCCGAATAGTTGAAATATATTAGGATTTTCAAGTTGAAATTTCTAGAAAGTTGGCATTGACATATTTTTTCGGTCGTCGGGAGCGAGGAATGACAAAAGTCAATTTTAGAAAGATGACTTCATTGAACAACGACGTCCAACCGCGGTTGTAGATGATGATTGGTTGATTCGTCTCAAGTGAGTGACAGGCTGGTGTTCCAAGAATGCAACTGTGAGCTAACGACACCTTTCACTGCTCCTTTTCATTTCACTTCCTCCAAGTGGAATTTTAGGAGATGCGAATTTTAACGAAGGTAGGAATTTTACAGATGCAAATTGGATCTAGGTGAGGTTAAATTTTTTAGAAAATTTTCTTTGCAAAAATGGAACTGTGCCAAATATTTCTATTTAAGTGTGCCATCCACTTCCAGCTTCTTTCTAATCTTCTCTCACTTTTCATTTTGAACCAAGTGGTGACGGACTGTGAGGTTTAAAGCTTTCTGAAGGTAACGACTCAAAATTTTTAGCAAAATAGCTGACTAATTTGATTGATTTTAACATTCTTAGGAACAAAAATTCGGAAACATGAGTTTGAAGAAAGAATTGAAGAAAGCCGTGGCTGATGTTCTCTCTAACAAAGGCATGCCAGTGTGCACTGATAGTAAGAAAATTTTCACTTTGAACTTTCACCTTAGCTAAACTTTTGCTTACACATCATTCAATCCATCAATAATTTGTAGAATCTTTTGCATCAATGTGGGAAACCTTTGCCAAGACGCAGCCAAGCACTTTGAACACCTCCAGTAAGTACTTAAAAGCTTCTTTGGAATTTTAAAGTTTATTTGGAACTGCACCATAAAAAAAACCTACGCGCGTTGAGCATAATCTAAAAGTTATTAACTTTTTCCCCAATTTTTACAAGCACCTTGTTTCTTTTTAGGCAAATTTGACCCGGATATCTGGGGTTGTCTGGCCAAGAACTTGGAAAAATTCATAATGAAGCCAGAGCATGCTGCTCTCGTTGTACCAAAAGTTAAGAAAATTTTTGGCGAAAAACCAGAACCATCAGAAATCAAAGGATTTATGCAGTAAATTCCGTCGATCATCTATCACTCTTGATCAAACAGAATCTGCTAATTAATCAATGCAGTATTAAGATTCTCTAAGCTCTGTATGTCAGAAGAAGCCCAACAGTTAAATCAAGTTAGATTTTATCCTTCAAGTTCAAAAATAAAACTCTTGGTTCAAGTCACAAATTCATTTATTCCAAGTCAATTTTTTTACGCGAAAGTTACGCTTTGTGCGCTTTAGATTTCCTGAAATTTTACAACAATATTTTACCTTCAGCCTACATTTTACTGCTAGTCCTCAATCATAGGAACAGAATTAGGTTAACAGGAAAGTTTGACACTGAACTTGACACTACATCCTGATTTCTTTCCGGTAAAAGAACAATAAGGTAGTCCAAGGACAAAAAAATTAGCACACAAAAAATTTAATTGCTGTTCAGATGTGTAAATTAATAAAATCTTATTTACTTCTCCAGTTACCATTAAAAGCGGCGGTTCCCTTTCTGAAATGAATCCTACACTTATGACGCAATTGACTTGAGCAATTCAAAATTAGACAAAATTAGCTTGCTGCTTGCAAGTTAATTTTGCCATTCAAAAAATTTCTTCAGTTCCACAAAGCCAATGCCAATGACCACAACAAAAAGTTTATCAATTCTTCTAAAATGTCTGCGCGGCTGAAATCCCATAATCAACCCCATTGTGGGGGAACCGTTGAGCTTTCTGTGTTTAAAAACAACAGAACTGCAACTCCTGGGAGACATGGAACGGATTCACTTCAGATTGGTGGTCAATCTGAAGTTTTTACTACTGACCTTGACCTGATGTCAAATGTCAGTCAAAACGTAGCTCCAGTGTATAATTCTCTTAGTGTTTCCTCAAAAGCCATTTCACAATCTCCAAGGCATGCTGGACCACAAGCGAATGCCACAAGTGAAGCCTCATTACTTCGCTTGGAACAAGATTTTGATGAGCCACTGTTCAAACCAACGCAAAAGCAGAAGGGCAGCAGACGGAAGTTATATTCGAGGTTGTCTTATTATTATGGGAAGGTAAATCAATTTTTTGTCACCGTAAAAGAATTTAAGCTGAAACAACATTGGGACCGTGGTAGCACCGCTTGGGACCCGGTTTTAGTACCGCTATTTGAGAACGCCACGGGTCACCTGACAACTATTCTGGTACGAAAAATTAACGAGGATTTCTGTCTTGATGCTTAGCATAATCGGGATTCTGCTGTTGTTCGGTTTATCCTATACCTTTCTCCATTCGGCTTTCTCCGCACAGCCATTGTCTAGTACTTTGGACGGTAATTACTCAACTTTAGTGGATGCAAACGAAACTGGAAATATTGAAGACACAGATAGGGAAGAAAATCTACAACTTAAGGTTCAAACTGTGAACAGTACGGATTCTTTCCCTGTAACTTTTCCAATTCCAGGTAAAACAACTTTTACAGACAAACTAAAATGAAAAATAAGGCTTAATTAGACCCTGGAGTTTTAAGTTTTCAAAGTTAGTGACCTTAGGCATTAAAGCATGATAACTAAATCCAGACTTGCTGAATGAAATTTACAAAAGCTTAAATTAAGATAATTGGGATGAGGAATCCATAACCCTAATAGTGTAACTAATTGAACCAGATTTGAAGAATCGGATACAGGAAAATTTTAAAACGGTATTCCTGGGCCCAACAAACAGTTCTGATGTGAATGTATCTCTGTCACAATCTGATACAATCCAAAAAACATCAGCCTATGTCTCCGTACTTCCACCCGTTGCAAATTCGACAGTTGTCGCCGAAGCCATTACCACTGGCACAGAATCCCTCATCTCACGCCGTAAAACTGAAGAACGAATTGAGAAATTAGGTTTAGGAATTGGTTTTATCGGCGAACGTAATGAAAGCACGGAAGAAGGAGGGGAAGTTGGCCAAGTGGGTGGGCGTGGCGATGGTGGATTCTTGCCTTACACTGATGCAGATCAAATTCACAAGTTGACTTTAATCGGATTCTCAATGGAAAGAGCTTCACGAATCATTGCCAAAAGGTGTGATTTATTACACAGTGCTTGAGATTTGTTTCAGATTCGGTGAGTCTGACGTTATAAAAATGAGTTGATGGCTTACAGATTAAATTTGAGCAAGGCCGAAGCGGAGGAAGGAATCCTTCTCGATTCAACGGCTAAAATTGTACCCAGTGAGTGGTGCACAACCCAAATCGGCCACGCACTAGACAGAAATTGTAACTTTACACAAATGTATCGAAGTTTGTCTGGAAAATGTAATAACTTGAATCATCCACAGTGGGGAATGAAGTTGGAACAATATCGCAGAATCTTGAGAACTGAATTCGATGATGGTAAAGGTGCATTGCTTTGAAAAATCAACCCGAATTCCGCATGCTCATTTGACCCACATTTTTGTAGGCATCTCTGTACCCAGAAAATCGAAGGACCAGCGCCCTTTACCCAATCCGCAATATGTCGGTTATAAAATATTAACGGATAGGCATCTTAATGACTCAATGCTTACTTACCTATTTCCACTGTGGGCTGAATTTATTGAGCGTGACATGGCATCCACCGTTCCTAGTTTTGGTAGGCCGACTTTTGTCAAGCAAAACCTAAAACCTACAACTAAAACCTAAACCCTAAAACTTAAGCCTAAAACTTAAACCTAAAACCTAAACCTAAAACATAAATCTAAAACCTAAACCAAAACTTAAACCTAAAACTAAACCTTTACCTTTAAACCTAAAACTAAACCTTTACCTTTAAACCTAAAACTAAACCTTTACCTAAACCTAAAACTAAACATAACCTCTAAACCCATCGGAGCAAATTTTTGTTTTTAGAAGTTCTGGAAAAATTAATCTCTTCAGAGTTTCATTATGATCACGTCTAGGTGAGAATAATTCTGCAATTGATTGTTGCGAGCGTAACAAACTGCTTGAAATCCAACATCCAGAATGTTTCCCAATTTATATCGCAGAGGAGGATCAGCAATACGACAAAGAGGAGAATCCTGCAACTTGCATTTCAGTTGTCCGCTCTGGGGCAGCGCCTTCTTGTTCCTTCGGTCAGATTTATTAATTAAACCTAAACTAACCCTCAGCCTAATAGCATGGAGCGATAGCAATTGTTACCAAAAGTTTTGTAATTGCTGTGTTGAATTATTATCTGCAGGAGCACGAGAACAATTTAATTTACATTCAGCATTTATTGACGGCTCAACCGTTTACGGTGAATTAAACGGTGGAGAATTGTACGATGGCAAAATGTTGTCAAGTCTCCAAGGTTTTGGCGAAGAACCAAATAGATTCTGGCCGAAGCATCATAATTTTATTGTGGACCAATTAGCATTGGTTAATCCACATTGGAAGGCTAACCGACTCTTTGAAGAAGCTAAGAGAATTGTGATTGCAGAAATCCAGCATATTACACTCAATGAATATTTGCCGCTTCTTCTTGGAACCAATTTGGCCGTGAGGAGTGGCCTTAAACCTGTGGACAGCGGTTATTACGAGGGATACGACAAAACGATTGACCCTGGTAAGCTATCACAAACTTTGTCTACATGAACCTAATTTATGGCTTGTGTTGATCCAGGAATTTCAAACGTTTTTATTTCAACGGCGTCCAAGTTTCGACTTTCCATGTTTCGTCAAGGCACGTCGGCGTCTTCAGATATAGCAAAATCTCACCAGTTCAGTGACGTTTCATTCGAAATTAATCCTTTTATATCCGATTTTACTAATTCTTCTGATGCTGAGCTTCTCATTCGAGACTTTGCTTTCAATCGTTCTGGAGCATCGGACACATCATTCCCTCATCACGGAAACGTAAATCATTACCTTAACCGGTTGCGAATTTATGAAACAAGATTTCTTTTAACTGTTTGTCTTCTAGATTAGATCGACTGCTATTTCAAATCAAAGCATCAATGTAAACGTTTTTTCGTTTCATCAATCTCTGGGCGACATGGCTGCTATTGTAATACAACGAGGCAGAGATCATGGGATTCCAGGCTATCCCAATTGGCGAAAACTCTGTGGCCTACGGGAAGTGCATAACTTTTCAGATCTTGAGGGAATTTGGGCTAAGGATGACATTTCACGAGCTCAGACCGTTTACAGGTAGGTAATAATAATTAATTTCAATTTATTAACACTGTTATTTGAACTAAGCATAAGAGTGAGCAGTACAAAATTTTCCAAGTCTTCCCGACTGAAAAATCGCAGTTTTTGGATTTTGCCTAAACCTAAGCCTAAAGTTAACAGAAACGGAAAAGTTAAACATTGTTTGGAAAATTATGACCTAGTTCTTTGCAATTTTTCAAAAATGATACGAAGGGGGATATCCGGGAGTCCAAAAATTTTCTTTTACGTAAAACTAGGTATTCAAAAATTATACGAAGGGGGACCCTGGGGTCGAAAAGTTTTCTTTTGCGTAAAACTTTTTGAAAACGTGACACCTGAAATAAATCGAAAATCTCGAATCTCAGGATTTCGTATTAAAGTTCTTTAGACGACGTTGATCTGTACGTGGGAGGTTTAGCAGAAATTCATGACGAGGATAGCGCAGTTGGTCCAACCTTTGCTTGTCTCTTGGCTGACCAATTTTTACGAATTCGGAAGGCTGACCGTTTCTGGTATGAAGGCGACATTCAACTCAAAGCTTTCACTCAAAGTAATTTAACTTTACCATTCTTCCCATCTGAAAATCTAATCTGTCTTTATTAGCTAGGTATATAAAATCCGAAATTATTTTTTCTTAGTACAATTAAGTTCTATCAGACAAGTGAGTCTTGCCAGCCTCCTTTGCAGTGTCTTCAGCACGCTTGGAGCGATTCAAGGTCAAGTTCTTAAGCATGTCGCAGAAGACAATTTAATTCAACCCTGTTCTAATATTTTGGATTCGACTCGGCTAAATTTCTCGGCATGGAGGGAGGAGAAACCAATTCCTGGGATTCAGATGGTCCTTGCAGACGACAGTATTTTAACCTAACTTAATTTTATATTATAGCTGTAAACTTCTGGAATCATGTATGGCCACATTCATGTCCCGAAATTGATAATGAGAGTAAGCAAATTCTGTTCCCACAATTTGCAAATAAAACCACAAGATCTTTTTTCGCTTTGGTTTGGCACTTGAGGCGAATGAGCCTTGGTAGCCCATTCAAATGGTGTTTGTTACGCAATGTGGCTAAAAAAATAAGCGTTATCTCTTTTAATTAAATTCGTTCTCCATATTACTTGTCTTGAGAAGTTGTTTAAGTGCTCCAGAAGAAATCGTCCAGCAGCTAAGCCACTAATCTCAAAAGCCTTGAAGCCACAGTCTAAAACAAACAGAATTCTCATCATTCGATTGTTCAATATAAACACTGTAGAAAATGGGTATCTAGAAAAATAAACAAGAGTATTTTTAAGGTGTTCAAAATATTTGGAAACACAGTATGTTTTTGGAAGTTAACACAATGAAATTTTCAGTAAGGTTTATATCGTCGGGTTTAGGATTATTCCTTATATTCTGCAGGTGAATCTTCAAAAATTTACCTATTTTATATTCTCAGCGCTGTAAAAAAATGATTCATTTACAATTTATTTTAAATTTCTAATTTTTCGAATGTACTCAAATTCTCATGTTGCAGTCAATTTAAAATTGGAAATTCAACATTTCTGATTGCAAGCTCAGAAGATACTGAATCTGGAGTACATGAAATCCATCATAGGAATCGACGGTCGGCTGTAGATATCCCAAGCAACTACAGCTCAATTGAGATTCCACCTACTTCTAATAATGGTATTGTGAAAAATCCAAAATATAAACTGCCTCTTTTCTCAAAAAGTTTTTAATTTTTTTTAATTTTTTAGTTTAATTTAAAGTTTTAGTTAAGCCGAAACTTAAAATAAACCTAATACTTCCCTTACTTGCTTCTATTTTTCTCAACACAGGGCCTCTGAATGTCAAAATGTCAATTGTCATTATGAACTTGAGAGACATCAAAGAAATTGGAGAAGTAAGGTCAAACTTTCCTCTTAAATTTAAAAACAAAACAATCGTTTTAGCGTTAGACAAATACTTGCAATTTCCCTTTAATTTTATTCCTTGTAAAATATGAATTTAGGAAATGAGTATTGAGCTCAATATTCGCATCTATTGGAAGGATTCACGCCTTTCACATCTAGTGGAGCATCTTACAAATTCACAATCAGAAACCAACAAACCCGAATTTATTTTATTACCTCCTTCTGTAATTAAGTCCGTATGGTCCCCTGATTTGTTCATTGGCAAGTTTCAATAATTGAACCCTAAATTTTGTACTTATTGTAAAATTAATTCATTATTTTGGTATAATTGTGGCCTATTTCGTTCCTATTTCACGTAGATCATGTGAAGAAAGTAGAGCAACCGACAATCCTGTCCCAAACAGCATCTCTACGCATGTATCCGGATAATACTCTTCGATATTCTGCCAGGTATTGAAAATCACCCTTACTGACCTTAATCTAATAAAAATTATATCGGAAAAAAGAACAATGTTTTCCTAACCTTAACTAAGCCTAAACTAGGTTAATCTTACCAAATCCTAAGTCAAACTAACCTAGGCCTAAACTAAACTAACTTAGGGCTAGAAAACCAACTGAATACTTTGTATAGAAACGGACTTAACAACATTTTGATTTTAAATGTTTACCAAAGTTTCTAAGCGTGTTCAACTTTCTCCGCTTTTCTCTTTATTCATTTCGGTTTTCTGAGGAACTGGAACAAAATTTCTGGATTTTGAAATCTAGCACAACAAGCTGATTGGATAGGATGCAAAGGATGTCTTTAGATTGGCTTATCTCGTTCCCAGTTTTTTGAGAAAACCGAAATGAAAAAAACAGAGAAAGCTGAGAAAGTTAAACACGCTTTGAAAACTCTCTAATTTACTATGTTATAAAGGCTCACGATTACAATTTCCTGTCCAATGGACTTTCACTTTTATCCAGCGGATACTCAAAGGTACTACAATTTCATTGCTTTGTGTAAAATTGGAATTTGCAACTAAATTAAGTTAAAATATTTGTAGGTGTCACTTTGATGTCAAGAGTTGTAAGCCATTTAAATTTTTTTGTCAACTTTTATGATCTCCCATAAAGGAAACAACGAAAATGGCCGGGAGGCGAGCCCGTAGCGACAAGATCGCGTCACAATTTGACAGAATACTGTTAAGCAAAACGTATAACCTAACAAATGGCGCTAAGGGCTTTGCTCCTTTGGGAGTGAGAGATTTTGTAGCTAAGAATTTGAAGCTGGGCGATTTTTGCTGTTTGTATTATTGGAGCGTTAAAAATTATTTGAGTAAAGCGTATTAAAATTTTCCATCCTTACAGATGCCTATTCAGATAGTAAGGTAATGTTGGCGTGGAGAGACAAAAATGGAGCGGTTTTTTCCAGTGACGTGGATCTTTCAAACTTTTTTACTGGGTTAGATAATCCAACTGTTTTTACCCAAAAAACACAAACAGGTAAAAACTTATATACTTACATCAATTACAACAATTAATTTATTAAACTAAAATTAAACATTTGAATACCTTGAATGCGTTTCGAGTTTCAGGAAATTCATATTCAGCCCTTCGCTTCACGGTTCTATTGACCCGGAAACTGTCATATCATTTGATGCAAACATACCTTCCTTCCGTAATTCTCGTCATCGTCTCTTGGTTATCTTTCTTGATCAATTCGGACTCCGTTCCTGGGCGAATGACTGTCCTAATGACGTGTTTGCTTACACTTATTGCCATGTTTGCTTCTGTCAGGTTTGATAACTAAAAGTCGAAAAAAAAACTGGGTCGTCCACATTTACGAATCAAAAATTGAGCTACAATTTGTATATATCCTACAGGCAAAGCACACCGAATGTATCCTATGTGAAATTCATTGATTTGTAAGCACTAGAAAAATTTCTTATTTTGCTTATTTTAAAATTACAAAATTTTATGGCTTGGACAAAATTATTACTATTTAAAATTTTCTTCATTAGGTGGATGGTCGTTTGCGTATTGTTTGTATTTCTGGCGCTTATGGAGTTCACACTGGTTCTTAAGTAAGTAAGCTTTGATTTTAAGACGATTTTTGTTATTGAAAAATATGTATTAATTTTTAACTCTTCGTAGAATTAAAACAATGAAGTTCAAAAAGAAAGAAGAGCCGGCGCCGCAATCACCGATTGACAATTTGCAGCGCAGTGCTCCACGGGGAGGACTGGCTACTTCCGTTTATTATCCCAACCCAGTTCCACTTTCGGTACATAAGACTTAACGCTTTGGTAATTCGCATCTATACATCTTGACTGTTTCGTTTGTCTGCACAGCACCGGCGTCCCAGCAACTCACGAGGTCAATCCATTGAAGAGGATGAGACTGAATTGACGGAGTATGGAACACCGTGGAGATCCTCCAGCGATTACAGTGGTGGAACCGTTGCAGAGTCGATCCAACGGCGACCACCTCTTGGAATTCCTGGGGATTATCCCCCTGGGGTATACTCCAGATCCTTACCGCTAAAACCACAGCCACAACACTATCAAAATATGGATCAATTTTTAACAAATGAACCTCCAACGTCTCCACCACCACCACCACAACCACCAAGCATTAGTAGGAATGAAGAAATTATAAGCAAGGTGGAGCACACTGCCTCAATCATCATACCCATTCTGTTCATTTGTTATAATATTGTGTACTGGCCTTGGCTTATAATCAGCTCAGACTACTTTGAACAAGCAGGAGGTGGAGGTATTTCTTAGTTTTCTTTTTCCTATTATTGAATTTGAGCCACTTGTACAATTTAAAGTATTTAAACCTAAACCTAATTACTGGTAGATATCATCATTACAGGGTAGAATTTCTTCGACACGTCGTGGAGTCACGAGACACTTCGTCCAAGCATTGCGTTGGCCCACCTGACAACGGAATTTGCTGTCTGGTGGGGTCAACGCAGCGCTTGGACAAAAAGAGTGATATTATTATTAAGAACAGTCTAAACATCTACTAATCATGAAACTAAAAATTGTACAGAGCGTCCTCATTAAGAATGCGTATGAGGAGAAAGTTACCCTATGTGTTAACCTTAAGTGAAAGCGTCTCGATTTGTTTCGATTTGTTCTTGTGACATTTTTGTAAAGAAAACTTGAAAAATTGAAATTTTTTGAAAGAGTTGGGAAAAATGCTTTCATTAACTTCATTTTCGGTGGCGGCATCTCTGCTCTGGTGTGGCGGCTATTTTGTTGTTTTATGTTCATTTATATTTTCCTCCCGCTCTTCTCCTCACTCACTGTTCTTCATCATCTGTTCAACTTTCACGATTTGTTTACATTTTGGTTTTTTACCTGTGCTAATTTAAATCTATCTTCGGTAACCTTTGACCTTGGTACTGAGCATTGAAGTGATTTCGCTAAGTCGGTTCCAAACCGCCACATTGACTGCATGTACAACAAAGGTAAGAGGTAAAGGTTTTTAGCGTTCATAGCGTTCATCCCCCTGCCTGCACTACCCTGCTGGACACTATACACCATTGCTATCCTCCATCCCTACCCTACTACAACGATATGCTTGGCCATTACTATTTTATTATTTTAGTTGAGCTCAGAGTCACCTAAACACTAAATTATTACATTTTTTAAAGCTAAGGCCATCGAGGGGATATTAATATTATTATCAGTACGATCAATCAATAGTAACACGACGACACGAATATGGACGGCGGACATGGACAACGTCTTCCAAAATTAGTCCACAGCAGTTCGCTTCCTATACTAGCTAATTCTTCCGTCGAGACGGGCGAAGCCTTAGAGAGACATGGTCTGAGTTCATCATTGTCTGGAAGAACCGCAAGCGAAGGTGAAAGTCCCCCTTCAACTGCCTTTGTCACTCCAGAAAGCGGAACTGCCGAAAGTGAAACTGAAAGCGACTCTCAAGCAACAACCAACGTCCAGCACCAAAATATGCCTCGAATATCCGAAAAACGGAGAGTGGATTTAAATCTTGTGACGCGAAGACCTCTTCGACCAGTGGTTCATGGTGAAAACACCTGGGAAGTTAAGGAGCACCAGGTTGGGAATCCCAGCTGCAAATCATTGGAAATGGTTATCTCTGGTTGTTCTCATTCTGTTCTACGAGAGTTCCCAGACCCAGGAGACATGTTCACGGGCCCTTCAAGAGGGAAGGAAGTAGGAAAGAACACTTTTATTACCACGAAAAGGCAGCCTTGCGAGCGTTCAGAATTTAATTCAATTATATTTCCAACTAACATAACACAATTGCCTCAGACGGCTGATCAAGGCCACAAAGAGAAAAGCAGTTCACTTTCCGGAATTTCCCAGTCATCAATGGTCTCAGGCATGGAGTGGGATCCTTCTGCAGATGTTGATCTTGGTGATCCGAATTATCAGCATCGCATTTACCCTCCAGTATCACACAAGACATTTGGGCATACCCTGAGGACAGTACTGTCAATTTCCGACAAGTTGGGGTCAACTTCCAGCAACGTAACTTTTTTTTTTTATTTCAGTCATGATTGGAACAATTCAATTCATCGAATTATGTGTGCATCATTGCAGGGTAACAGTTTCGGAATAAAGACACCTCCGGATCCTCCAAGTGGGAACTGGAGAGATACAGTATCAGTTCCTGTTGAAATTACCCACGATCCAAGATGTAGCACTAGACAACCGAGATCCAAAAGTGAGCTTGGAAGTCACCAACTGCTGGTTGTCGACAGAAGTGTCCAGACTGGCCCAATAATTAGTTCAAATTCCAGGAGTGGATCGGGACGAAAGCCAGTAGGGTTAGTTAGGATTTGTCGATATTTTCAGATTTTGGGAATTCAAGCAAAGTTCGTAGCAAGCAAACAAAATGATTGGTGAAACTTACGCTTGTACGAAAATGTGTGGTACTGCGGGAGAACTGGACGGATGATTCAATGAAGTCAATTTTGTTACAGTTTCTTTTCGTTTTTTCTACAACTGATTCGGAACGCTCTTCGATTCTCAACTTCACCTTCTCGTTACGCTATTTATTTGTACATCAGAAACAACCAGCAACCTATTTGCTGGATGGCAGTGGTGTGAATAAGATAGGTTAACATTATTTACCCTTGCTTTGGTTCTTTGGATCATAAGTAATAGAATAAACAATCGAAAGGTCCTGCTGATTAGAACGATCGCCGCGGTGGCTACCCTAGAGCGTACGGGCTAGTTCAGGGCTAGCTTGGTTAGCAGGGTTTCAGCCTAAAAGTGTTCAGGATAAAATAAAGATTCACAATGTTTTAATTTTTTAGGCTTCAGACTATGGACACGACAAACAACTCCTCCGAACTTACTCCCACATGTAGCTTCATCAAGCACCTAACAAGTACTGGCCCTGCTGTCACGAACCCAGAGCTCTTGGAAGCTATTGCGATCCACAGGCGCGAACACATAGGGAATGTCAAAAGAGAACTAAGGAGGGTTCAAGCACTGAGCCAGTGAGTCAACCTTTAACCCTTCAATTTTAATCAAATTACCTCTTGCGGTTTTAATCATTTCAATTTCAATTTAACGTATTTCATTCGAGACGTTCTTTTTTATTAGACTACTATGCGGGCATGCGGACGAGCATTCATCTACTTCGAAATCTTTTACTGATGAAAACAGCAGCTACGTTAGCAATATCAACCAAGGTGCTTATGCTGTCCACCCTCACCAACCATCAAGGAATGGATCAAAACGAATGGGAAGACCGAATACGAGTTCCTTCGAATCAGGTACTCCAAAATTCTTCCTCGTCTGTAAGAGGCAATGTCAGTGGGGATGAGCGGCAGAAGGTCGAGGAAATCATGCAAGCATTTCGGCAGATGCTGGAGAACTTGGTACCTGGAGTAGCTGCAAATCCAAGAATCTCATCTTCTGCTCCCGGTCCTGATCATGATTCCAGTCATCGTGGAACGCGAAACCTTCGACCCACATCTGGAAGGACAACAGCTGGGGCTGCCAAAGCGACATGTAAGTCCCGTGAAGGCTCCCATAGGCTACTTTCTTTCACTTCCGTCTGGCAAAGCTACCTTCAATAAACCCCGTGCTGTGGTGTTTTCGAGCAACAAGGAGAACGAGGAAGATGTGGAGTTGGAAGGCGACATTCAAGGGTCCAAAACCGGATTCAACTTGCAGGTAAGTGATAGAAAGACAATGGCTCAATTGATCCTCAAATTCTAAGTATTCCGACTTCCGAAAGCAAGATGGAACACTGGGGTTTGAGCTCTAATAACTTCTTGTTCGCAGGAAGAATTAGTCGAAAAGTACTCCGATTTTGTAAAGAGGGCGAATGAGAGACGACAGATATTGGCAAATGTTCGGGAAGTCAGACAGAAAAGGGCTTCGCTCACGCGAAACTGGATAGCATCACACGGAATAGAGGATATGTCCGTCCTGGAGTCTGAACTCCCCGGAAAAGGTAAGAGTGATTTCGCACTGAAATACAATTATTTGAGAAATTAAATCCTCTTGTCCCCATGTTACATAGCACACCATAATCCGATCATAAAAATCCCGACAATACTCCACAAAAAAAAAACCGAACAGAAAAATCTCGACCAAATGAAATTCTCTAAAATATCTCCACACGATAATAATCTCAACGCAAGCAAAATCCCTAACACAAATATCTTGACATGACCTGTTGCGGTGTTCTAGGTCCTCGGCTTATGACTTCGAAAGAAATGAGGAAGCAAACCAAAGCCAAGTATCTGCGTTTGCCGGAAGTTCAAGAAGAAAAGCTGAAACGAAAAGCAGAGAAGGAAAAATCGACTAATCGAATTCTTTCATCATATTTCTCAGGCGTAAGCATTCTAATAAAACCAAAGTCAATCAGTCTCAGAGAATTTTTTTTTAAATATTAAAGTGAGTTGACACGAATGACTTGCCTAATTAATTAACTGTATTTTTGTTTTCAGAAATTGCGTCAAGGAGTTCTCAAAGGCGAAGTTAATGTTGATCTTAATAGAAGCGTCATTCGGAGATAGGAAACCTCTACAGGAAACTAACTTCAATTGTACAAATTTTTCATTCTAAATACTGACAAAGACCTTCTAACTTCCAAAATCCACTCCACTCCAAGGAATGTTTCTACTTTTGTTTTTACTTGAGCTTTCAAAATGCAAGTTATGATATTAATTGAAATTAAAATGCAAGTAACTATAACTTGGGGCAAGGTATTCAAACTTCTTCTGTAGAGAAGCTTCACCATTGACAATGTTTTAAATTTTGATTAGAAGATCAGGTTTCGATTTAGGCTTAGTTCTAAAAAATCTTGCGAAGGATGATTATAGGATGTAGCTGTTCTTGAACCCTCATTTTGTCGCGAGCGACAACAGCGACCTTTCGTTTAATAAACCCCTTTATTATTTATCAAGCTTTTGCCTTCATGTTTCACTATATTATGTTTTACTTTCAAGAAATTATTCTAAACCTAGTCCAAATTTGCAAGTGAATAATGAATGAAATGCCAGCCTTGGTGGAAACATGTAACTTCTGGGATCTCGCCACCGTAAGTTATATGCTTCTATTTTCGTTGGCTAGTTTTGCTAAATCTAAACCTGGTTAAGTCTAATTAATTTTGGCCAGGGAAACATCAAGGAACGCATTTTTCGGAACTTAAATTTCACAGATTTAAAAAATTGTCGTCGTGTAACAAAGTCTTGGAACGTTTTTGTTACAAAATCAACGTCATTCAAAACGGGAGTTTTCTACATTTCCCTTGGACCAAATAGCCAAACAGTTGTAGAAGCCACATTGGCGCACTGGAATCATATACGATTTGCACTTTTTGACGTCGCCAACTGTCCAGACATACTCTTGAACCAGAGCTTGACGAAGAATATTTTCTCCCGTCTTCAAGTTCTGGAATTCAAGCAGTGTTTTATTAGTTGGCAACTCTTCAGAAAGTTCATCGGTCTTGCGCCGTTTCTCCAAACCCTTATTTTTCATCGCTCAATTTTCAAAGATGCTGAACATCTTCCGACGTCCGCTGCTCAGCCAATAACCTTTAGTTCCAAGGAACAAGATGACTTTCTTTTACGTATTCAGAATCTTCAAGCCATAATAGTCACGGAATCAGGAGAGCTGACAGGCATTCTTGAAATTCTAGAACGGATGTTACTATACTCGCCCTGCAGCTTGGTTACCCTTAAAATTGAATACAAAACTTCTCAACACATTGGATCAAGCGATGCGGAACGGTTCCTACGAGTACTGACAGAGCTGATTCTTCTCAATAAGCTTAGCCTAAGGAACCTGGTATTGAATATCCGAAATACAGAAATCCTTAATCACTTTCTTCCTTTGGTGTTAATGCCTATGGAACCATTTGCAAGAGTCTTCCAATTACGAGTCTTTAAATTGGCTCAACCGATTCCAGATAGTGAAAACCCTTCAATTACAGTAGAATCCAATCGGTTCCTATTCCATTTTGGAGACTTTCTTCGAACGCAGAGAAATTTACAATCCTTAGCGTTTCCAAATTTAGTAAACATGGGAGCAGCAGAAGGAAGGCGTTGGTCAATTCTGGATAATACAACAAAACACTTGGAGAAACTGCGCGTTCCAGGTAAGATCCCAGGAGCCACGAGTTTTACATGAAAGCGAGACTTCATTGAACCATTTTGCATTTTAGGCTCAATGTACTTGCGACGAAATATGCTAAAATCTTTCCACAGTTTGAAAGTCCTGTTCATTGGAGAAAAACATCTTGGAAATTCGGCAACTTTTCTTCACCCAACAAAATTTAATATGGATAAGAGTGGACTTGCAAGGCGAAACAGTGCCAAAATGCACACTCTCTGTATATATGCTCCAATCATCTATGAAAGTGGAAATCTTTTCCATGTGCTGGAGAAATTTCCGAATTTGACCATCTTCGAGTTGAATTGCCTTCGTCCCCTTTTTAATGACAAAGATGTTCAGGCCCTTATGAAACATGCTCCACAATTGACACATTTGTCCATATCACACTGCGATCTGATCACGGATGCTGGCCTTACCGGAATTCCACTTGGCACTTGTCAGGATATGCTTCGATACTCGACCCTCTATATTGAAGACATCAAGGTTACGAAGAAATTAGGAATTGCAGGCTCACCTTTGTCAGATCTCAAAAGCTTGCTTTCCCTGCAGCTTATTGGAATGGCTCAAGTTACGGATGTCGGCATTAAGTTTGGATTGGAATTCCAAGATTTGCGAAAAATTCATCTACCGTTTTGCAAGAGGGTAAAATTCTCAATTACTTGAACGCTTAGGCTCGTGCAAAGTAACTCCCCAATATATTTTAGATTACAAGCTGGGGAATCGAACAACTTGGGGTTCAGAACAAGTGCCTGGAATCAATTACTCTAAGTGGAGCCACTGAGGAAACGGCAATCGGTCTAGCAAAAGTGATAGCGTCACACAACAGACTTGTCAAAGATCAGTGCATAGTTCAGGTACCAACGATCAAATCCTAAATAACCAGTTTGTCAAGAGTAAAATTAATTTTGTGATTTGGATTTCTTAGACCATAAAAAAACTGGACGGGGAAATGATTCATCCGACTTTACTGCACGGAATTATTTGGAATAATTCGAACCCAACTTGACTAAAAGTCTACTACAGCAAAGTTGTCAGTTAACTTTGCAATGGTAAACGCAGTTAATTGACATTCCACCAACACTACCCACACGTTAAAATGAATTCTGCTGCGTCCTTGTTCACACATTGTATAACTGATGCTTGAAAAATGTTTAAAACTTTGATACATTTTTTTCAATTTCTCTGAATCAAAATTATTTTCAACAAGGTCATGCTATTTGAAGTAAAGGTGGAAACTGTATTACCTTGCATTATTACTCAATAAGCCTACACAAATTAACTACTGTCAATTTAAAATTTAACTACAAATCTATTTCCAATACTGCGATCTAAAAATCGTGAATATTTGAAAACCAATTTTACCAAAAATTATTGAGAATAACCTTTGAATTACGCAATTCAAAAAATTTGGTATTTTTATCCAACATAAAGTTACCAGAATAATTGTTATGATGCTAATTTATGCATGTGTTTATGTGTACGGTAGAAATTCAAAAGATTAAAGATTTTACCAGATTTGACAAACTGTGGTCGGAGAAATTATACTGGTTTGTAGTCCAACTTGGATTCCAATTTCTTATTATCGGCAACTTTCCTTGCAGCCTTCATAAAATCTTCCTGGATGACATAGTCGCGCTCGGCGCGGATGGCAAAAAGTCCCGCTTCAGTACACACGTTTCGTAAATCTGCACCGTTAAAACCATCAGATAGCTTTACTACGGCTTCATAATCTGCAACAGAAACAAAAACCATCCAGTTAAAGAACCAAGAAATACGGATCGAGAGAACACTTATACAAAAAGTTTTCAAAGATTATAGAATTCCGCCTTGAAAAAAAGGGTCAAAATTATATTGCCTTACCAATTTCTCCATGCTTCGCAATAGGACCAGCGTGGATTTTCAGAATTTCTAATCGCGCCTGTTCATTTGGAAGAGGGATTTCAATTTTTCGATCTAGTCGTCCAGGACGCAGAAGTGCTGGATCTAAGGTGTCTGGACGGTTGGTAGCCATGATCATTTTCACCTACAAATACAATTAGAATTACAAACAATTAGAATTAGAAATAACCACACCTTAATATTATGTCTTAAAAAATCATACTTGACCCAATGAATCAAAACCATCCATTTGATTCAACAGCTCCATCAATGTCCGCTGAATTTCTCGATCGGCTGACGTCCCCTCTGAAAAGCGACGCCCTCCAATGGCGTCAATTTCATCCATGAAGATAATACAAGGCTGATGATCTCTAGCATAGTTGAACATCTCCCGAATCAAACGAGCGCTTTCGCCAATGTATTTGTCCACAATTGCACTGGAGACAACCTAAGAGTTAACGTTTCCTTGTGTAATTATTTTTATTACACGTTACCAATCAATTTGACAAAATTTTGGTTAACCTTCAGAAAATTGGCATCCAACTGAGAAGCGACAGCTCTAGCCAAGAGTGTTTTTCCAGTTCCTAAAAGTCAAAAGAGGAGTCTTAAACGTGTAACGTAAGAAATTCAGCTTGTTATATGAGTATACCAGGTGGACCGAAAAGCAAGCAGCCTTTGGGAGGTGTAATTCCAACACGAAGGAACAACTCTGGATTCATCAACGGCAGCTCAATAACCTAAAGTAGAATTGATCCAAAAACTTATAGCTAATCGTTTTATTTAAAAATAATTTACATTAATTTTTAATAATTTTATTTAATAGAAATATAATTATTGTTTCTTACCTCGCGCAGTTCCCTAATTTGTTCAGAGAGACCTCCAATAGCGGAATAAGTAACATCTCCAGGGTCTTCATGGCTCATATTATAGACAAGTGGATCAACCTCTCTTGGCAAGTATCTAAAGGCAAGGAAAAGGTATAATGAAAAATTCTCAAGGCCTTCCCCAGATTGGAGGTCAAACCTCATAATGGTCAGAGTCGTCATATCCAAAGCTACACGAGTTCCACTTTTTAGTTTCGCCTTATCCAACTGTCGCCGACAACCGACCACGTACCGTGGCCCATTGGTAGCCTTTACAATAAACTTGTCCTCCGTCAATTGCTTCAGTACTTCTCCCACAATCTACAATATTGAACTAATATAGTTTGCTTTTGCTACAACACTAAGTTCGCAATTGGGCTTATTTTTCCTAGCCATTTTTTCTAGAGGTAACTCATGAACTGAGCTCTCACCTGGCCGACACTTTGAAGCGCCTTCAAATCATTCTCGGATTTATCGTACTGTTTCGTTAACTCCTTCAGCTGCTCTCTCACTACATACAAACAAACATACCCGTAAGATACGTTATAATTATTTACCAATACCTTGCTAAGCTTGCTCAGCCTACAGAGATTCTCAATCCCATTATTATTGCCTTTCTTACTTTCTTTGAGCCTTGTTTCAACTTCACGATGTTCGCCAAGTTTCCTCCGGTAATCTGCGATTCCTCGTTCTCGTGCTGAATCTCCAGTAGGAGGAACCACCGCTCCGGTCGCCATTATCACTTGTGAATTATTTAAGTTCAATTAGAATTGAACCTCAAATTAAATGTTAAAGTAGAAAGAAATTTATTAATGGCAAGAATAGAACAGCTGAAAGCTGAAATTCTGAACTTCAAAAAAAAATGCCAAACAAAAAGAATTTGAGAAATAAAATTTGAATTCTGCCGACTCACTCCACTTTCCCGCTATTGGGAAATTATTATCTTTTGATGGCGTCCTCGTCATCATCGTATCAATTTTTCACGCAGAATTTTTAATACAACATCCAAACGAAATTAATCGTAAAAAGCCGCTATAAAATTGTCGCCATTTTTAATTAAAGGTATTTTATAATAAAACTAAAATAAATAATTACATAACCACACTTTTACCACATGTTTAACCACAAAATTTTAGATAATTTGGTTTTGCTCATTCTTCATAGTTCACCATTTCTAACAAATGCAAGACTTCTACCGAACCTAATATTTTTCAACCAATTTTCGTCTAAATTGAAATATTCGCAGTGATCGTATTAAAATGCATTAATTAACTAAACAGTCAATTAAAAAATACTTTTCATGACTCGGTCACCGTAAATTTCAAATTCCAGAACGACGCTTTCCGTATAAGATGGTTTGGAAAGAACTCTTAGAAAGCTCTTCCATGAGTGATACACCAGTGAATTTTTAAAAGAGAAATAAATTCTTTT
>JABASL010000209.1:0-22626 GCA_019775825.1 Neanura muscorum | reverse complement strand
TGTAATAGTCGGAATTATTGTTGCATCTAAAATGTAGCGGATTTTTTTGTATGTAAAATGTAATCGATTATTCTTTTTAATCTAAAATGTAATCGATTATTTTTGTGGGCTAAAAATAATCTTATTTACGAGACCACGTGGTGAACTTTTAGCAAAACAAACGGAAAGAAACCTCTTCAAAATCTGCTAGGAGAGCGATGATAGAGTAAACCAGGAAAATGAACCGTGCATCTTCACGACAGCATGCGAGTCGAATTCGTCGATCCCTTCGAAGTACAGATTTCTCATCAATTCCCACACTTCGAAGTGCAGCTTCCAGCCGAGGATCACCAAAGGCCCATTCTTCTCCAAAAAGTGATTTGAGCGGGCGACGACGTCGCTGAAATTTGACTCCACCTCTCTTGATCCCATGCCTAGAAATTCTGGAACCCCGATGTCGGATACCACCACCATGACTTTTGAAAATATGAGAATCGCCATAAGAAAAATATGGTAAAGTTGAAACTGATGAAACACTGGCACTATTTTTAGATAAAAGAAACTGAATGTTTGAAATGGCAGTGAGCGTTGTACTGTCAGAGGTAGTTGAGTAGCTGAAGGGGACTTGTACTGCGGAGCCTGACGCTGAGGAGGGTAACTCCAAGTCTAAGTCAGGCCTTGGATACTGGAAGTAGGAGCCTGTCCTTGCTGGAAATGCTGGCGGTGAAGGGGTTGTGCCATTGACACGTTCGGCTGAATGTGCTTCATAGACTGAAAACGATTCAGCTTGTCCTGTTTCAGCCGAGTGGGTAGCCGCACGTCGTCGTCGAACCACTTCTGGTGACATCGAAATTCCAAGGTTTCTTCTCCCCCATTGGTCACTTCGTAGTGATGGGGTTGGTTCCCTTGGCAGGAGAGATGGCAAGGAAAGCATACGTGCCCTGAACGGCCCTTGAATTGGCGGAGGGTGAGTGACAAGAAGTCGCCTGGCAGTGAAATACTTGCGAGTACTTCCAAAACCCCATTTCCAGTATTTGAGCTGGAGGGGAATTGGAATTGGGTACGATGTTGGTGATGGCTCATCTTGAAATGATTGGATTTCTATTGCTGGAGGGGTCAGGGGTCGTGACCCCCTTCTTCCTCCAACGCTTCCCCTCAACAGTACTCATGCACTACTAGAACAAAAATCTGGGCCAAGGTCAGGTCAGTTTCAAGTGAAACAAAAATCTCGGCCAAGGTCAGAAGGTCAGTCCCTAGTCCCTTGAATAATACCAAAGATTTCGGACCGCAAAGTTGAAATTCTTCGAATCTTAAACTTTCACTTGACACATCCGGTTCTATTTTCCCACTTTCACTTTATTTTCAGCGTCATCACGAACCCTGAAACATAAGTAAACAGTATATTAAAAATCAATAAAATAAGAACCTTTCAAAATTTTGCTCGAACCCGTCTTCTGTAAATTTTGATCTCAAAATAGAATTTTGTGTGTCATAAAAAGAAGAAGAAACCTTCGTAACGCATTGATTGAAGTGTCTAAAAATTTTCCAAGTTCCAAAATTCTCCTTCCTTCCTTTTGAANAAATAGAATTTTGTGTGTCATAAAAAGAAGAAGAAACCTTCGTAACGCATTGATTGAAGTGTCTAAAAATTTTCCATGTTCCAAAATTCTCCTTCCTTCCTATTGAAATAAAGTCATTTCCCGAGTCAGTCAGATTTTACTGATTTTGTGTTTGTATAAACCCACAAAGTTGACGACGGTTCCACGGCCATCAATTTCAATTCTAGAAGCATCTCGTAAACTCTAAACCAATTCACGTCAGCTCTTCCTTAAACAATTTTACAACTTCATTCCCTCTCAAGCAGAGCAGAAACTTTTTGTTTCATTTTCTCAATTGGACGAGGAAACCACCGTGAATGAACGAAGGAACGGAAGAAAGAAACAGGAAGAAGCCCTAAGCCGAAAGTGTCTAATAAAATAAATCAATTTCATCTATTTCATCCAATTCTAAGTGTCCACTTAATTAAAAAAGAAGCCTTAAGAAGGGTTCTTCAAGCCGATGAAGAAGGCGATGAAGGGTTTCCAAGAATCGTTTTCCAGATCTTCTGGATTCCATAAATCTAAAAGCGTTTTCTAAATTCTCTAAACCTTCTCGGAACATGATTAAGTGAGAGAAAGCAAAACTTTTCCTTTTTTCATTTTTCAAGCAAACGTTTGACAAGCTTCTCTTGCAGATGACAAGGCAAAACTTTTGTAACTTTTACATTCTAGAATTACCAGAATTGAAACTTTTTAGTCATTCTCTAACCCATTCTCTAACCCTTGATCTTGGAATTTTCGAGTCAAGAATGTTAAGGACAACATTTACACTACTGTAAATGCCATTTCATTGTCTTTTTAGTTGTTCCTAAAATTTCTTGGAGCAGAAAGATCACAGTTGGTCGGGATTCTGTTGAGTGAGAAGTCAAAAATCCGTGAGAATTTCTAGCAGGGGGTAACAAAAAAGAGAATCTGAGGTCACTATCCCTGGCTTTGTTAGTAACGCATTCCCATTTTCAAATAGGCTTCTCATTAGTTATGGAAATAGAAAAAAAAACCTTCAGTCCTGCAACCCAACCTTAAAATACTAAAGATTTCAATCTGCCAATATTCAACTCTCGGAATTTTAAATGCTTGGCCTGAAATGACAGATTTCAAGTGAGCCTTAGCAGTGTTCCACTGTTCCGCCGTGTAGGCAGGATAAAAGCCAACGGAATTCATCCAAAGCCGAAAAAACTTTTGAGAAAACTGTTTCAAAGTAACGAAACTGTTCCACGTTCCAAGTTATTTTGTCACGGTTTTTCTATTTCTAAAGCCCAGGGCATTCCCTGGCTAAAGCCAAACAAAAGACAATGGGAATGACTTTCATTTGTTGTGCCACACAAGACGCTGTGATTGAATGACCTCAACGCCGTGAGGTCAATTCTGTTAATAAATTAATACATTCTCTCAACTTAACCATACACTAAGGTGTGGACACTAAGATCGACTATAAGACACTAAGTTTTCTCTAGAAGATTTCTTATGTTGTGCCTGGGATTTCTTGGGATGAGCTCTTGACTTGTTGATTCAAGACATGATGTCTTCTATTTTTGCAGTTCTTCCCTGCCGTTGCCTTCCGTCAATGAGGCGAGGTAATTCAGGAGATTTGAACCATTCAGCATCAGAGATTTGAAGCCAAAAAGTCATTCATGCAAAGACACAAGTATTCTAAGCATCTCAAGACGCATCACAACGATCATAAAGTAAGTTGTTTCATTTTTTTAACCCCGTCGGCGTAAAGGAAATGCAGCAATTTATCATTTCAAACAATGGAAACCAATCCTCTCATACAACAAAATTATCCACATAAGCACAGTGGACCAAAACAGTTTCCATCATTTCATACCTGCTTCATTGGAGATTGAACTCGAGTCACCCCCGCACAAAAAACACAAATACAGGTGAAACCAAGTACCAATAACCAAAAACCCCGCAGTTTCGAGTAACAGCCGTTGAGCTGAGCGGGGTTCAGCTGAGCGGCGTTCAGCTGAACGACGCTCAGTGACGGTAGTTAGCACGTGCAAGATGTTACAGGTCAAAGTCATCCCAAAAACTAAAGATGTAGGCAGACAATTAATGAGTATCTCAAATTGGATAAATTTTGATGATGACCTTATTTGGATTAACCCATTCAGGAAGAAGCTCGACATAAAAATCTCTCAATAGGGAAGGTGACTGGGATACTGGGAAGCTGGGATCTCGTCGTCGATAACTCAAGCCTGTGCCTTCCAGCCTAACTCGAGAATCTTGAACTTTTCTATAAAAGGGTGGCCACTCCTACCTTCAAAATAACATTAACATCCTAACATTCATATCTTCACCCTTTCATTTCTCCAGACAGACTGTGGCCTTTAACGCCATTTCAAACACTACTTGAACTCCAACGAGGAAGAAAAAATGAATGAAGTGAAGAAAGCCTAAGATTCAGACTTCAAAAATTATTCACTCATCTTCTGCTACAAAAACTGAATTTAAATCACACTAAACTACAGTTTTATTTGCACCGTGGCCTAAAATCTTTACAAAAATTATACGGAATAACATTAACATTTCAAATTCCATCAAGATTCTAGGAAAAAAATTGTAGCTCTGGCTTCTTGTCGTAAAGCTGACTTACAGCATCCAGAAGAAAAAAAAAGCCTAAATGCAACAGCTTTCCGCACCTGGAAAAAACCTCATCGCTTCAAAGGTTTTCTGTACCAAAAAAAAATCGTATACTAAGTCAGGAAGTTGATGTTGTGCCTGATGAGAGTGGTGATTATTGGATCTTGGATCCTGGCGTGGCGGTTGCTAGAAAGACGGTTGATTGGATCTTGGATCCTGGCGTGGCGGTTGCTAGAAAGACGGCAAGATCATAAACTCAAAATCCGTGTAATTTCCTCTTCACTTAATTTGATTGGTCTGGAAGGGGTCTGGAAGGGAAGAGCATAAAACTCGCCGCTTAAATTGACACTAAAGGGAAAGAACAATGGACTGTGGGCGGATTAGGAACCAGAAAAATAGAAGCATAAGTTACTGTTTAACAAGCAACAATCTCTAAAATCTCAGCATCAACTGCCCTGGCTCTCCCCACCGTGATCTTGGATTTTAGATCTGGACTGGAGATCCCTACCGTGAGCTAGGCTGGAGATCTGGAATACTTGTTCCAGATTCCTGAAAAAAGTATTCCAGATTCTGAAAAATTGAAGTTCTAGCACCCACTTGAACTCAAGTTCCACTCATCATCCTGCTAACATTTCTTCCAGGACCCTGAATCTCAACTTCCTTGTTTAATATACGACGTTTCTTCAGCTGTCAAGACAAATGTCACTTCAGATTGGGTTAAAGTTCTACTTTGGCGGTAGGATTTGGCGGTAGGGTTTGGCGGTAGTAAGCGACTGTTTCTCTTAGGAAAACATTCGTCAGGGGTAATTCATCCCCCATGTCAGACATGGGGCACGGTTCTGTACTTTCTCAGCCTTCAAAAAGACTACTTAGCCCAAATTCGACTGAAGTTGAAGAAAATTCAGAAGTTAAAGCGTGCTAAAGTGGATGACGATGTGTAGAAGTCATTGAATAAAATGGGTTCAATTTCATGGTCTAATGTTTGAAAGGCAGGTGTAGAACTCTGGTAGTGATAAGTTTAGCAACCCTCTTAGCCCAAATAGACTTCATCTTCATAATGGACTTCCTAAGTCTCGCCAATAAAAATTTAGACTTTATGACTTCTCAAACTCAGTTCCCTTCCCCTTCATCTCCTTTGACAACGATGGAGGCAGTGGGTGGCCAAAATAAGAAAGCATTACCAACTTGGTACAAGGAATTGTCTGCAGAAGGCCTTCAATACCTTCAAGGACTTTGGTGGATTTTACAGGTAACCCACCCGAAGCCTTCTGCATGTTCACAATTGTTAATGCATAATAATCCCGGAAGCATTTTCCACCTGCCTATTAAGCACATGCACAATCCAGACTCCATTCCAATTCCAGAAACGTTTTAGCAAACGCAAAATCCAGAAATATTCTAACAATAACAAAGGCGTCAACTCTGGCTCTGGCTGGAAAGATTTGCAGATGAGAATGTAACAAGCTGTCTGGTTTAAACTGAGCACAAAAATAGAATTCTATTATTCCAACAATAACAAAGGCGTCAACTCTGGCTCTGGCTGGAAAGATTTGCAGACGAGAATGTAACAAGCTGTCTGGTTTAAACTGAGCACAAAAATAGAATTCTACACATTCAACATTGAACAAATACACAAAAAGTTTCCAAATTACAATTAATCACGTTCGACTACAAAAAGTTTAAACTTTACAACAAAGAATTCCTCTGCGGATTTCAGAAATGACAAAAATCGCAAATGTACGTGGCAGAGATTTCTATTGGAAATGACAAAAGTGCTGCTTTTGAATGGAGCCTGGTTTCAGCTTCCGGCTTGTTTTACTGATTTTTTTTTCTGATTCACAAATTGGTGGGTACCGTTGAAATTTTAATGTAAATTGGTACGTAACGCTTGAAATTTTCTGGAATTGGTATGTAACGCTTTGAATTTTCTGAAATTGGTATGTAACGCTTTGAATTTTCTACAATTGTTATGTAACGCTCGAAATTTTCGGAAATTGGTATGTAACGCTTTAAATTTTATGAGATTGGTATGTAACGCTTTAAATGTTCTGAAGTTGTTAACGCTTTGAATTTTTTGAAATTGGTATGTAACGCTTTAAATTTTCTGAAATTTATTTTCTGAAATTTAATTTCCAAATTTAAAATTTTGAAAATTGGTGAATAATTTCTATTTGGGAAGTTTCTGGCATTATCCATGGCTTCGAAGAATTTGGGTGTCAAGTAATAAATCCAGAAGACAGATGAGGAAGAAGGATAAGAGATCAAGTGTTTACCTTTTGATAGGTGTGGCTTTGATTGATGGAGTGATTAAGATTTGTAAGTGAAGATTAGAAAAAGAATTCGTTGAACTTGAGGTGCATTCAAAATCACTGGAATCACTGAATCAATAGATTTCCTGTTCGGCGTTAAGGGATGACTCACGTAATTGAAGGTATTCTACGCTTTCCCTTGTGTTTCCCTCTAAAGCTAAGGAAACCCTTAAGGGATGATATGAAGATTGGGTTGGAGAGCACGTTCCACGGTCACTGAACACTGTTCGTAAACCGTGTAAAACTGTAAGAACATTTAGGTAATTCCTAACTCAGAAGAGCCAACCTCCGCACTGTGGGAAGAGCAAGGGCGTAATGACCAAACATCTTCACAATCTCACAACTTCAACCCCTTCTTTTTTTTGAATGTTGAAGCCAGAGGGAAGTAATCACACAATCCTGAAATTGAAAGTGTTTAAATGTGGAAGGGTCAAGGGGAAGTGGTGGTGGTCGTGCCTGGCT
Source organism: Neanura muscorum (assembly GCA_019775825.1). Lineage (NCBI taxonomy): Eukaryota > Metazoa > Arthropoda > Collembola > Poduromorpha > Neanuridae > Neanura > Neanura muscorum. Next base: position 15,692 of record JABASL010000209.1, on the reverse strand, counting down.
CTGGTTTCCTTGACATGATGACATGACTTAACAAGAAGGACGCTCTTACAAACTACTAGAATCGTCTTTATCTTATCCTAAATTAGCGGACTCTTAGCCCACAAGACAGAGTGGCAACATAATCACCCACCAAAGACTCATCAATCACTTTCACCACAAGATAACAAAAATCCAAATGTCACACCAAGGGAAAGTAAAAAAAAAAGTAAAAGCAACTTTCTCCTCTTTAACAGCTTCTTAACAGAAATCTAATCAACTAATTGTTCATTTGTATTTTCAACGTCCAGAAATCTCAGGGTCAGGCTCAAATTTCTAAGTCTAGAAATTTCAGGGCCAGGCTTAAATTTCTAAGTCCAGAAATTTCAGGGTCAGACTTAAATCTCTGTCCAAAAATTTCAGGGTCAGGCTTAAATCTCTGTCCACAAATTTCAGGGTCAGGCTTAAATCTCTGTCCAAAAATTTCAGGGTCAGGCTTAAATCTCTGTCCAAAAATTTGAGGGTCAGGCTTAAATCTGTCCAAAAATTTCAGGGTCAGGCTTAAATCTCTGTCCAAAAATTTCAGGGTCAGGCTTAAATTTAAATCTAAGTCCGAAAATTTCACGGTCAGGCTTAAATCTCTACGTCCAGAAATCTCACGGTCAGGCTTAAATCTCTACGTCAAGAAATCTCACGGTCAGGCTTAAATATCTTGAAATCTCACGGTCAGGCTTAAATATCTAGAAATCTCACGGTCAGGCTTAAATCTCTACGTCCAGAAATCTCACGGTCAGGCTTACGTCCCTTTTCTCTTCAAAAAGGACGGTAATATCTGATTTATCTACCTTGTTAGGTTTAGGTGAATTAAACTGGTTGATCTACCGTGTTAGGTCTTTGGTTAATTGTAACCGCTTTATCTACTTTGTTAGGTTGAGGTTAGTTTTAACCGCTTTATCTACCTTGTTAGGTTTAGGTTAGTTTTAACCGCTTTATCTACCTCTTTAGGTTTAGGTTAGATTTAGGTTAACTTCACCCTCTGAAAACGTTTTTAAAAAAACCTTTAAAACATTTTGATTTATCTACCTTGTTAGGTTTAGGTTAATTTTAACTGCTTTATCTACCGTGTTAGGTCTAGGTTAAGTTTAACCGCTTTATCTACTTTGTTAGGTTGAGGTTAGTTTTAACCGCTTTATCTACCTTGTTAGGTTGAGGTTAGTTTTAACCGCTTTATCTACCTCTTTAGGTTTAGGTTAGATTTAGGTTAACTTCACCCTCTGAAAACGTTTTTAAAAAAACCTTTAAAACATTTTTTAAATGGACATTAACCAATAACCTTTAATTAACCCTAAGTAACCGGAATCCTAGCGACTGGCCCATTTCCTACCTACTCGCTGAACCCACAATAGCCGTAAATTCATCTTCAAAAGCCGGTGGAACTGTATCTGCCTAACCTAAACCTAAACTACAGAACCTAAACCAAATCTAAACCATAACCTAAAACCATAACCCACCCATAACCATAGCCCATAAAACTTTCTTGACCTTCAGTCAATTCTTCAACTTTACACACGCCCTATCAAAAACTGGGACAGAATTTTTCTCAATAAACCTTAAATTTAGAAATTCTAGAAACTTAAAGTGATAACTGACCTTGCATGACCTTGTATGATGACTTGAATCTTCTTGGAGTTCTTGAAACTGCTGACGATGATGACGCGTGTCTTGACATTCTTGATAGAAATTAGAATTCCATCTTCATCCAAAAAGCTGATGGACACCAATGACGACTATTCCGGGTAGGGGTAAGTGGGAAAACTTTGCCACTTTCCAAACTTTGTTCACCACGTGGTACTCACAAATTCTTCAAAATTACTAAAATACGAGTACACTTACCTGTAAAAAGAACAATAGAAAAAACAAATTGAGTTGTTTGAAAAATAAGTTGAGTTTAGACATATTGAGCTTCCGGGTATCGAAGCGAAGCGAAGCGGGGGGATTTGGTAGCCAGATCTCAATGTTTCCATGTCCAATGATTTGGACATGTAGCAGTAGCCTGTGCCCGTACTTGGACTTATGGCTGAGATCTCAGGCTGTTCTGGATGCAATTGTTGAGTAAGTGGGTAGATGGATGGATTGGAAAGATTGGATCTCTAATCCCCCGGGCACTTCTGTTCTACTTTACAGACTAGACAACCACAAACACTTTCTCCAGCCTCGAATATAAAAAAAACCGGGTAAAAGGAAACCGGGCATTTCAGGGATATTTCAGGGATTACCTACTTTCTTTCCATATTGACATAAGAAATTGAGGTGGTAGCCTTAGTACAAGTAAACTTTCAGAATAATAGGGTCCAATTGGACTCAATTGGATCTGTCAATCACATTCACCGAACAAACAGTCATTCAAATTCAACTCAGAAACAAAAGGTCTTAAAGCCTTTTATTTATGCGCACGCGTAAACTCAAGGAAAGCTTTAATCAGAAATTAGATTTCGGAATCAGATTTCTGAATCAGAATTCCTCAATAAGTGTCACAACCAGACGCTGAAACGCTGGAAATCAAATCAATTTCTTCCATTCAACCAAAAACAATAAATCATACCTTTACAAACCTCTCCTGCGTTGCCATTATATCCAAAAACAAACGCAACTCTTCCTTACGACGACCTCTGCGTGGTAGTGTATTGCTCTGAGGTTCAACACCATGACAAAAACTTTTGGACATAGCAATACCCCTTGACCTCTCCTCAGTCCTCACAAGTGGTGACCCATGGAATGTAAAACTGGTACTGAGACACGACTGCGGACGAGCTCTTCGACCCTTCACCCCATATTCACCCCCGGATTGACCGGCCGACCATTCTGGGGGACTTAACTTGGGGGTGGAATAGCTTACAGGAAATTTTTGCCTATAAGATGATTGTTGAGCATTGGGCTTGGAGTATTGTTGGACCACTTCCGGTTCATCAAAGTGCCTTCCAAATGCAGGTGGTAGGGACAAGGGCCTCGGCCGTCGACCACTAAATAAGCCAAAATCTCCCACTTCACAAACTCCAAAATCGTTCCGCCGACCCCTAACCCTCAAATCCATTCTCAACAACCCCATTCACCCGAGTTCGAATTCTACCTCGCACTTCTGCCCTCAGTTCCAGGTCCCTGGAAGAATGGGTCAAGGGCTTCGAAGCGCTTTCGAAGGTCCTAGAGGAGTTTTCAAAGGGTCCGGAAAAGTTTTCAAAGGGCCTAGAAGCATTTTCAAAGGGCCTCGAAGGCAATGTTCCCTGGAAGGGCTCAAAAGCATAAGAAAGTCTCCGTGTATCTCTATTTTGTGGTCCCTTGAGATTAGTTTGAGCCCTGTCAGTTGCATGATTGTGGTTGTTGGTTGTCCTTGGAAGGGAATGTCTCCAGTTTTCTTCTGTCTGGGAAAATGAGTAGGCAGAGAAGCTGGAACGCATTGAAAGGGAAAAAATAAAGTTTGTTGTTGATAGGGAGTAGTGAAAGTACAAAAGAATAAAATAAAGAAATGACTTTTCACTTTCCAGCAAGCCTTTTCAACCTCTTTTTCCAAAAGATCAACTTCACTGCCACATTTCTGAACTCAAAGGCAAGGTGAAAGAATCACTTTCACTCTCAATGTCACTTTCCAAAGTTTAAAAAATACGACCAGGTACACAGTACATTAAACTTGAGGTTACAATTGAAGGGTACCTAAAACTGACCACCAGCTCTCCACCCCCACTCGACTCATTCTGAGGTCAAAAGAGCCAAATTCTCCTCCAGAACTTTTTCAACTTGAGACTTTGAAAGAGCCACTCTGAGGGAGCCACTTTGAACGAGCGGTTTTGAAGGAGCCACTTGAAGCAGAGTTAAATTTCCTCTGGTCCTGCAGGGAGGCTGGAAGGAAGTGAATTTGGATTGCGGTTTCCCTGGACTCCAAGTCTCGCGGCTGTAGCAGCGGCGGTGGAAAACCTATTAAGCCATGCGCTTCCTTTCTTTTTCCTCTCTCCATTTCCAGGCTAGCCTCAAGATTCCACAAGTCGGATAAAGAAGAATTTTAGTAGGCAAAGAATATAGTAGCGGCGTCGTCTTTTCAATTTTACACAATTTTACTTTCTCAAAAACAGAAATTGTGAAGCCTTCTGCCTCTTCACCAAACTTAAAACAGAATCTGAACTTAATCTTTTTACTGGAATGAACACTGTTTTTGTGGTAAAGTGGAATGAAGAATGTTAAGTGCCTTCTTACTCATCTCAAGCACATCACAACCTAAACAGAAGCTTAAATCGCGGAAGCACCAAAAGTCCAGCCACCACCGCCACCAACCTCTCCATGATCCTAAGGCATTCGGAGCTTGCATACAAGCTTCTGTTTGTATACGGCGTCATTTTGCAGAAAGCCTAATGATAGTTCAACACTAGAAGCCGTGCTAGGACGTTTAATTATATCACTTAATCAGATTTCATTTCAATTACAAGCTTCACTCCACCCACAAATTAAAAATAATTAAGACATCCTCCTGGTGGATGGCACCGTTTCTGCACAGAGAAGGAATCAAGACGAGTTTTCCAAACCGATTCAGACTCATGGCTCACGACCTTGTTTGCAAGATTTCCTATTCGGATTGCTAGATCTATTCGAGCCGAATCCGCTCAAGCTGATCGTTTATGATCAAACTAATCCAATCAAATCCAGTTCAATCCTGGTCAAATTGATCGTTTCTGCAGCGGTAGCGGATCGTGTTGAAGCGTATGGTAGTCACTCAAAACGATCGTTAATCACGCTGACGATGTCGAAACATATTGCGACCATGTTTATCCTTTCTCGGAGCGTTCCAGCAATCAGAGCAATCCCGCTAGAGTGATCCAGCTAAAGCGATTCAGCTAGAGCAATCCAGCTAAAGCAATCCAGCTAGAGCAATGCAGCTAGAGCAATGCAGCTAGAGCAATCCAGCTAGAGCAATACAGCTAGAGCAATCCAGCTTAGAGCGAACCAGATATCAAAGCGATCTGGCCTGGCGTTATCAGTCATGATCTACATAACAAAACAAATTCGGTCGATTGGAATTGAACTGAAAAGAGCATATTTTGAAAGACGATTTTGAATTTCCAGCCAATCCAGCCCAGAACCTTTGTAGCGATTTTTGCATAATTTTCAATTGTTTGCTTATTGCCTTGTTAGATTTTTTGTTGTTTGATGTGGGAGTATCATTGGGTGGGTAGTGTATTTGAATCCAGTGCTTTTGGGAATTGAATTCCCAATTGATCTAGAGGGATGATTGATTTTTTGTAAAGTGAAGCTTCTCTGCAGGCTCTGCAGCGTCTTTTTTGTTTTCCAGCGTCTTTGGGATTTGGACCTCCTTTGCATATGAGATCCAAAGCCTACGAAGTCTTCTTACTTAGCACCTTCTTCCACACTCATAAATTTTAGTTCCCAAGGATCCAAGAGTCAAGAGTCAAGACTCAAGACAGTCCATTTACCTTTAGCTTTAACGTTCTTTCGAAGCTTAAATAAAAAGAGAATAGAAGCGTCGTCTCGAGAGACCAGGACCATAAGGCCAAAATCCCAACAGCCCAAGAGCCATCCTCCTCCATTCTTCATTTCATGAATCTTCTTCATTCAACCCACAAATTAGCATCAACCATAATCACATCACACCAAACACACACACACACACGTTCACTACTTTCCTAAATTAACAACTACCAAAAAAAAATGGAAAAGACACACATTCACGACTACTACTAACCAAATTTCTTTCAAAATTTAAATACAAGTACTTAATTCACATTCATCACTCATCTACTTCCGCATCGTTCACCGTTCAACACAAAACCGTTCGCAACGGCCGCTACGCTTCCCAGTAATGAAACTCTCTTTCCTATTTTTCCGTATTTAGAATATTCATGATCCCACTATTAGTGGGATATAATCTCACTGACCCAAAAATAGGCGTATAGGCTCCGCGCCGCGCTGGGGTATTCGACAAAAAGAAATGTCAACATAGTCATTGTAAAACGTAACGAAAAACTGAAACTCGAGATGTCGAGCTTGGCTTTCTAACATAAAAACGTTGAGAATCACAGGTGAGATTCAATTCAATATACTAACTAAATCCCTATAAAAGTTACCATCACAGTAATTAATTAGACTGTTAGCGTTAATTATTAAATTAACACTAACTGTTTCTGAAATTCAAAAATTAACACTCGTCTAAAAACAAAATGTGTGTGAGAAAACACCATTGAACTCAATTTCCCACGGTTTTATGAAAAGCATGATTTCCAGTCCGGTTTCGTTTCTTGAAATTTTTTAGAAATTGGAACCCGGATAGAAAGTTGGATTCTAACACAAGCTCGATTTCCTGCTACTTTTTTGAAAATCCTTTGCAGGGTCGCTTGCCACCACTTTTAGAACTGGCCCTTACGAGTTGGCCTGGAACCTAGACTGGGGGTTGGATTCTGGAAAAAGTGAAACTGTTGCCTAGTACCTTGAGTTTCTGAAGTAAAAAGTGAAAGTGTTGCCTAGTACCTTGAGTTTCTGAAGCGTCGTTCTAGCCATGGAAGAATCTCTGGAGAAAGTAGAGCCAAGACGCTGGAGATCCATTTCCAGCCGTCCCACTGCCATCTCTGCTTCACTTAACCAACTCAACTGGGCTTCAATCGCTCGTTCCTCAGGAGTTGGCGTTAATGGTGCTGGACAAGATTGAAAGCCCAAGCGATGACTTGAACATGTACGGGCCATCAGCCTAAAATATAAACAAAACCCATTTGACCACTGAACCAAATGAACAGTTGACCCCTGTTGACCTCCACGTATTAAGTTATTAATTCCTTACGTGTTGGTAATGTAATTGTATCTTTGTGAAAGTTGTTCCTGCGTTCGTTTGAGCCTAGATGGATCATCTTGGTAGTACGTAGCTACTAAATGATGCGTAAAGTCATTGAATCCTTCCAACTCTTGCTCCAATTGATGTACCTCCATCTCCAGCTTCTATCGAAACAGGTCAAAGGTCATTAGGTATTGAATGGTTAAGGTCAAACTCGATAATCGAAAAGCCCAAACTGAGATGTTTACACACAAACGCTGAAGTGAAAACAGGGCAAAGCGCATCAATCATGTCAAAATTTCTGACATCAACGATGACCTTGGCGCGTTTTCTCAAGCTCAACCGGCCTTTTTCAAACATTGTCAAAACTGACATGATCCTTCATGACCTTGACACGAGTCTTCTGAGCGGGAATTTTAAGATTTTAAGATTTATTACCTTCTGTTCTCCCATTTCATTTCCCTGGCTCCCACTTCTGCTCAAATTCAAATGTGTCAATTTTGATTCGACGCTCTGGAACCACTACAAGAAAAAAAAACCCATCCAATGAAATCTGTGTACTAGAACTTGTTTGATCGCCGACAAATTGACGTGAGTAATCGAGACGAGAGCCCTTACCTCATCAATTCCTTTTAATTGTGATTCCCATCGGCTTGAATCTGCTAAACAATCTTCTAATTCTTTTTTCCTTCCTACAACGGCACAATTCGTTTCCCCCCAGTGCTCTCTCAATTTTGTCACTGCAAAACAAAAAAGAAAAGAGTTCATTGAACTTCAGCTCCGTTTCAACTTTCGCTTGTAGCTGGACTTGGTGGGTTGGATCCAAGGTTGAAAAAGTGGCGGTAACGGAAGGAGATGATGGATAAAGTTGAGTTGGGTATGGAGCCTTGGGCCTGGCTGGGTTGAACCTTATACTTGACAGGCGAACTCCGCCTTCTTCCATTCCCATTTCCCCTTTCCAGGATTTAAAGGAGAAAAGGAGAGTCACAGATGGTCTCCATTTCCAGAATTGAAGGATATGAAGCGTCGGTGTCTCAAAGCCATCAAGGAAACCTATTCTCCTAAGCTTCCAATTCCAAGACATATTTCGGAAGACATTGGGCAAGCCAATGGAAATGGAGAGAAATGTCCAGGCTAGATAAGGGAAAGAAAACTGTTTCAGGGGTGACCTTCCGCCAAGACCTTCCGCTGGGATTTTGCCAGGGACTCAGATGGGGACCTCTTGTCTTTTTTATTTTGAAAGGTCGTCCTCCTCAGCATAATGGGAACCACAACCATCCAAGAAGGGCCAAGAAGACTCAAATCTTCACATCTCCCGAAACATCAACTTCTTACCAAGATTTCACTCAATTTCACTTTCACTTAAACATATCTGACCAAACGTCACGTCAATCCAGCTTTCACATGACTACCAAACGGCTTGGTCCAAACCCAGCTTGAAAACCAATTTGCTAAAGGAGAAAGGTCAGTCACGTCGAGGTCAACCGTTCCAAGTACTTTAGGTCATCCTAGTACCTAGTGACCTCGAGGACGAGGTGAATCTCTTCTCTCTTGACGTAGAGACGTCGAGGGGTTACTTGTAAAAAGTAGCAGGCTTAAGAGGGTCGAAGGTCCAGATCTAAGGGGGAAGGGTTAAAGGTCCAGATCCAAGGGGGAAGGGTTAAAGGTCGAAGGTCCAGATCCAAGGAGGAAGGGGTAAAATGTCGAAGGTCCAGGTCCAAGGGGGAAGGGGTTAAAACCAAGTGTTTACCTTTGACATGTAGATTGTGACGATTTGATTCTGATTTAAGACTTTCGGCTGTTTGCATCAATTCATCGAGTTGTGGTTTCTTGAGTTCCAATTCCCGCAGGACGTTCTGAAAATCCAAGATATAAATTAGACAAATTAAATTTTTTGTTTCAAAATCAAACTCCCTCCTCATCTAGTTTCCTTTATCGTTTTTGAAATCAGTAAATCCTAGTGGTAGGGCTGCGCTGGTTCAGAATTCTGATTTGATTGACTTGGACACACTGGTCCTACACTTTTAGAGTAAAAAGTGTATAAAGCAGAAGCCAGAAGAATACAAAAAGCGGAAGCTGGAACTGGAACTTCCAGGAACTTATGTAGCTGGAGCAGGACCAAAGGGAACCAGAATCTTGTGTCTGTTCCTGAGTATGTGTGTTCCGACTAAACAAGTCCAAGGAGAGCATGAATCCACAAATGAGATTAATTTCCTCCGGGAGACAAAAGCCCTTACTCACAGAAACTTACAAGCCAAGGAGTCAGACAGACAGCAGCGTCTACAAAATACTAAACAAAAACTTTCTCAAAATTACTAAAGTACTACAACAAAACGTCACAATTCACAAAATGAAAGAATGGCTCTGACTCGTGCTTGCTTAAACTTTTGAAGCTAACCAACAGCTTCACGCTTTCACTTTCCAGAAATCAATCATGTCACAAAGTTGTAACTTGTAACAAAAAGTGTAACACCAGAAAAACAAGAATTTTAAAACAAAACTTTTGTAATTGGAACTAAAGTATAACACCATCAAATTTAATCCTCTTAAACTCCGCTAAAAAAAACGTCACCGTTTGTTCAACATTGCACCCGATGTCGCCGTTCCTTGGTGCGGAACACGTTAGAATTTTTGGTCAATCCTGGATTCTTATTTGAATAAAAGTCCAGGACCGACAAAGATTCAACATCCAAAAAGACCAGGACCGACAAATATTCAACACCGAAAAAGACCAGGACCGACAAAGATTCAACACCGAAAAAGACCAGGACCGACAAAGATTCAACACCGAAAAAGACCAAGACCAACAATACGACCAAGCCCCTCAAAACGAACAGGAAGGACACTACGTCCAAGACCAAAAATACGTCCAAGACCAAAAATACGCCCAGGGCCAACAGAGACAAAGACCAACAATACAACCTGGACCCACAGAGACAAAGACCAACAATAAGACCAGGACGGACAGAGACCAAGACCAACAATACGACTAACTTTAAGGCCAACAATACGACTAACCTTCAGACCAACCATACGACGGACAGAGACCAAGACCAACAATACGACTAACTTTAAGGCCAACAATGCGACTAACCTTCAGACCAACTATACGACTAACCTTAAGACCAACAATACGACTAACCTTAAGACCAACAATACGACTAACCTTAAAGACCAACAATATGGCTAGCCGTAAGACCAACAATTTTTTGGTCTGGCCCAGACCGACTCTGCATTTTTGGTTGAATGAAACGAGAACAAGTACACAAGCAAAAAGCAGCATTTAGGCTTGGCTATTACACAGAAAAATGTAGACCAGAAATTTTTGAATAAAATCCTGCAAAATAAAAATTGAGCAGTGTAATTTTGTAGGCAGGGCTTCAATCCTATTTTGTAAAACAAGCATCTCAATTATGACTCAATCTCCTCACTCCATAAATTTTCATCATAATTATTCTAGAAGAGGCTTAGTGGAATTCCTTAAGCTTCTTTGACTTGTTTCATAACCCTCCTCCTCCTTCCTTACTCCACTTTCTCCTTAATTTTAACAAAAGCAACGAGGAAAAGGGAACAAAAACCAAAAAGTCTTGGAATCCTTTGAACCCTTCAACAACCAACTTTCTAAGCTCATCTCCTTCAGAAAGACGAAACAAGTGTCTCCTTTTGTTCCAGCCACCACTCAAGCTAATCCCAGCCACTCTCATCCTTGTCCAAAAACTATCCAGAAGTGCCAGAACTACAGAAAAAGTCAAGTTTCCTTGTCTCGATTCTCAATTAAAGTATCTTCACACAGTCTAGATCTTAATCAACACCTAACACCTCAAGCACCTAGCACCTAAAACACCTCCAGCTACTAGTAGAGCCCACACACAAAAAACTTTACACTTTCGTGTTATGTTCCTGGCTCCTCTCGTCCTTTCACTATCATCAAGCTCATCACCACTTTCACTCGGAACAAAAAAAGCTTTCTGGTGCCATCAAATATTGAGTCTAGAAACTTTGTCATTTCCTAGTACTTTCTCAAATAAAATCAATTCCAGTCCTAGCACTACCACCACCACCATTCCAGCCATTCGAAGGGCGCTTCTCCCTTCCAACTTTTCTCATCTTACGTTTTCTCGTTTTTTCTCCAGCCTAACGTGGGGGTACATGTGCGTAAGGCTGGAGAAAAAGGTAAGAAAGTCGAAAAAAGATGCGGAGTCTACTTTCACCGCCACTCACTTGGCCTCTCTTGGGACTTCTCTCTGCTCCTCACTTCCCTGCCTAAGAAATCAATAGGAAAAGGGACGCTGACCATCCACAGTTACATCCACAGCGTTTCAGCCATTCAGCTCAGCCTTGTGTAACTTGGGAAAGACCTTTGGGAAAAAGACAAGAAGAAAAGTTGTGTGTCGATGGGGAAGTGATGATTGATTTGCAAGAGATAAGGAGGCCAAATGGACAGACACACTTTTCCTTTCACTTTCAAATGCAATCCTCACACTTTCCCTTCTACAAGCCGGCTCAAGCCGACTCGCTAAAGTACAAACGTTTTTTGCTAAATACAATTAGCACAATTTGGCACTCACATCCCTTCAACTATTCTTATCACACACTTTATCAATCCCACACACTTTTACTCACACAATAAAAATCTGACAAGGACATAAGTTTGGAACTTTTGAGACAAACTGGTTCACTTTGCGCTTCTTTCATTTTATCCATGTTACAAAATAAAAATAACAATCAAAAATATTGAATAAATTTTAGTACGTTCCAGGAATTGTCCAGACACACGCATTTCGTTTGCCAAATTCTTTCCAAACAGTAAAATATTGATGCGCTCCAAAATTGAAATATTGCTTGGAACTAATTTTGTTTTGAAATTAATTGAAGTTTTATTTCAATTTCAAAAATAAGTTAATAAAATTTATTTATACAGTGGATTCATGTGAGGTAAGTCTGGTTAAAAGGTTAGTTAAAATCGTTAATAAACGTGGGTTGTAGACTTCAGCGCCACTGAAATTTTTTGAGCCTTTTGACTAGAAAGATTTTAACCAATGGACATTTAGTTTTCAGAATAGCCACCGAACTAAATGACCATTGGCTAAAATCCCTCTGCTAAAAATTCTCAACAAATTTCAGTGGCGCTAAAGTCTGCAAGCCATGTTTAGTAACGATTTTAACTTTAGTAACGTTTAATTTTAGTAACGTATAAGTTTTATTAACTTATTTTTGAAATTGAAATTAAAACTTCAATTAATTTCAAAACAAAATTGCAAACACTAATAGTCAGATTATTTTCTATCAAAAATCGGTTTTGTTTTGCACTAGAAATACAATAGTTTGAAGAAAACTTTTTTTTATCCAAAAGTTATCTTTTTTTATCCAAAAAAATCTGTTTTTTTATCCAAAAAATCTGTTTTTATCTAAAAAATCTGTTTTTATCCAAAAAATCTGTTTTTTATCCAAAAAATCTGTTTTTTTATCCAAAAAATCTGTTTTTTTATCCAAAAAATCTGTTTTTTTATCCAAAAAATCTGTTTTTTATCCAAAAAATCTTGTGTTTTTATCCAAAAAGTTTATTTTTTTCATCCAAAAAATTTCTTTTCTTTTTTATACAGAATTTTTATTTCAATCTGAAACTCAATTTTCAGTGGCCCAAAAGCATTTTATATTAATTTTGAATGACTTTTACGTTTGTCATCATAAAAGTTTAACTTCCATGAACGTGTTTTAGGATTTAGCTGATTTAGGTGGATGTTTTAGAATCTAAAAAATTTTGAAATAAGAAATTATAGCAATTTAATGGATGTTTTCTAAAAAAAAATTCAGTACGGATACGGAAGCGCTTTATGCAAGAATATGTACTAGAAATTCTAGTATTCTAGAATTGCTGACTGTATAATTTCAAAGTCGTTTGATCTAGAAATATTTCCTGACTTTTGAGGTAAAGTCGGTAAAAAAAAGAGTGTAATTAGGATCCTTAATAGGTCCGACCCTTTTATTTTTTGGCCATTTTTGAGTCAACCATAATCTAAAACTTAACTTTCATTTTCATAGCCTCCTTTAGCTCGGCACAAAGGAAACCTGCCTTTGTATTTGGTTCAAATTACATTTGGCGGAAATGGAGATCTCTATCAAGTAGATGTTGGACCCACGTTTTTTTTCTGGACTCCATTACCCCATTCTTTGGTGGCATAAAAGTAGGCACTCAACTGGAAAAAGTCCTTGTGGGAAGAACCCCATTATGCAAATGTACCAACACTTCTCCTGTTCCTTATTCCTTTGGCTATTTCCACAAATTCATTAACCCTTTCCAGAGCTCCAGTCTACAAGTCCATTGCCAATTTTCTCAATTCCTGTTCCAGGAGTCGAACGCCTAGAATTTCTGCCAAAAAGGTTAGGGTTAGGGTTAAGGATTTGAAAATACTCAAGAGAATATCGAGTAGATGCTGGATGTATGGGAGTTATCCAAAAGATCATCTCTCTTCCTGAATACAAAGTAGGAAGCTGTATGTACCAACTACCGGATCTACCAGCTACCGGATCTACCAACTACCAGATCATCATACTTTCTCAACCTCCATCATCTTACCAGAATCGTGGACCAACCAACACTTTCAACCTATCACTCAAACAACCTCCAATCAATCAATCCTCTACATCAAAAACACAAAATCATCCACTTTATTCTAACCAAAAATACACTGGAGTCCTCTCACTGGTCTCATCATCTTTACCCTGCGTATGAAGCACGAGCCCGACCAACCTTCCTTCCAAGCCAACCACCTTCCAGTGTGCCATACGGAAGCGATTCACCAAACCTAAAATTGACAACCGCCAGCGATGCCCCTAGTTCTCCCTAAAGTACGACAGGGGTACAAAAGAAATCCTTAGCTGAATAGGACGCTGAAAAAAAAGTGGTGAGAGAGAAAACACCTTCTGGGAAAGAAATTAATTGGATCCCATTCACTACAAACTACCAATTCCCAAGGAATTCCTCCAGCGATTCAACGCTTCCTCAACAAGTCATTTTCCCACCCACATGAGGACAGTTAAACCTAAACCTAAAGTAGGGGCGGACGGGCTGAGTACGCCTAATTCCTACATGGAGTAAAAATGTTCACTACCTAACAATTATTTGCAAAAAATGGCTCTAACGGCTCAAAATCCAATTCGGCTTTAAATTAAACCTTTAGCCTTATTTCACATCCAGGTTCTCGGAAACGGTTTTTCAATTTTCAGAATTGGAAATCCAAAATTACGATTTTGGGATTCGGGGGAAATTTTTGGAGATGGGTATGAGGAAAACCGTGGAATTTAGATTTCGCTGGAGTAAATAATTTCAACCCAAAAATTCCTCACCTTCTGCTTCTCCAGCACATTTCTAACGTCCTCCACATTGCCAATAATGACAATCTGCTGCTTGAGAGCCTTAAGCGTTAGCGTCATGGACTCTTCGTTGTGTTGGATCTGAAAGTGAAGCAAAGAAGATTTTAGAATTTGAATTCCAGGAGCAATTGGTTTCGTCTGGAAGGAAATGGTTTCATGGCGAGCGGAAATGGTTCATGTTGGAAAGGTTGAAAGATTTGTTGGTTTTTACTTGTTTGGAGGCTTCAACTACTTCCTCCTCACAATCTCCGGCCGACTGTCCAAGAAGAACTACTGCCTCCTTTGGGATCTCTTCACTCCTTGGCCTTATCCTTACTTCCGCTTTTTCTAAAGAAAAAGACAAAGAGGGTCCATTAAGCCATTTCATCTTGCCCACTGGGTGGGGAGAAAGAAGAGGAAGAAGGGGCAGTGAAACGAGTGAAAGTTAAGTCTCAATCGCCCATCAACCCACCTTAACTCAACCATCAAACTTTAAGAGATCCTAAAAAAACGACACTTTGTACAATATCTAACGCCCTATAAACACAAATCATCATTCAAAACAACATAAACACACATCATCTTTCTACATTCCAGCACAACATAAACACACACACATCATCTTCCAAAATTCCAGCACAACATAAACACACATCATCTTCTAAAATTCCAGCGCAACATAAACAACACACGACCTACACAACTTCAATACAACCGAATCCTCGAATCATCCCCCAGCGATCCTCAAGCCACCCCCAAGCGATCAAGTGAAGGGCAAGCTCCAATTTTTCCTAGATGTGTCAAATTAACATAAAACAGTTCTGCCCTAGGATAAGTTGACGTCCTTTTGCACAGAAAAATCCGAAAACGTTAAGTGTTCTGACATGTTGCTTTGACACACGTCCAGTTGAAGCGTGACGCCGTTCAATTTTCTTGATTATCTTAGGAAGTATTGGCAAACGCTTTGAATAAAGTTTGTGCAAAGATGGAGGGAAAACTTAGGAAGAGGATGATTACATTCCTATTTTTGGAATTATTCCCAATTTCTGGCCTTACGACACGACTGCAAGTGAATTCTGGGGGAGGATGAACAACACAAGAGAGAAAGTACGGAAAGTGGTCTTTGATCTGACAGATGTGTCCACAGAGAGATAAAGCGAGTGACGAAGACTTTTCCTGGATCCTCCTGCCCAATTTCTACAAAAGATACGACGAAGATGGAAAGTCAATTCAATTGAAATCTGGTACTCTCAATGTCCAGCTCAATGTGAAACTCAAGCTCAATGTCCAGTACTATAACGGTGCAATGGCCCATCAAATGTCCGAGCAGGGCTAGAGTAGCACTAACCAAATCGAACGGAATGGGTAAACTGGATGGGCAGGATAAAGAAATACAAACAAATAACAATGCTCATAACTCTAGCTTTTCCCATTCAAACTGTCCAATATTCTCCTTCACTTTTCCGCTCTTGGACGCCACTCATTAACATCGACATTTCATTAAAATTAGAAAACTAAATTATCAAATTGCCATTGCCAA
>JABASL010000208.1:0-22894 GCA_019775825.1 Neanura muscorum | reverse complement strand
TATCTTGTGTTGGATCAATGTTCGATGGCAAGTAGAGGGCTACCTATGGATACGACAGATATCAACTCCCTTAACAATGCAATTAGTCAGCTGTATTCTTCGAAACCTGCCGAGCGGAAGGTAACAAACAATTCCAATTGTATGGTCCAAACTTTGGACCAAAGGTAAAACACATGGCGACACTGTTGTTTGACCCTGACATGGACATCCCAGATACTATGATTTGCATTAACCGGTTATTTTGCTGTTTTATTTGTTCCAGCGTGGATTGGAAAATCTGGGTGACCTCCTATTTGACAGTGATGCCGTAGCATTTGTCATTGATTCCAATTCTCTCAATGTCCGTTCTAAAAGCGAGTCCAAAGTACGAGCAACATGGGACAGCATTTTTGAGGCGGTACGGTCATGCTACGACCAGGCAAACAAAACTACTCTGCAGAGTTCATTCAGCCTTCTTCAGCGTGTTGTCAAGCGGGGAAATACTTGTAAGTTATTTTATTAGGTACCTAGATTAGGTAGAATCGGCGGGTCAGTTGCCTCGTATTTTGTTATAAGAGTTCTTCTCGTGCAGACGGTCCGTATGTTTCTTGTGAACCTCTCTACGATTTTATTCTGGCCAAACTAAATGACCACACCCTTCCGGATGCTTCCAGTTATGGATTCATGACGCTACTTCAGAATCTCCTTTCACTTCCAGTGTATACAGCTTCCTTCCGCGGGAATCACTGGAAACGTAGGTTCAAGTAATACATGACTTTGACATCCATGATTCCGCTTGAGTATTACTAAGGTCAATAATTAATTCTCTTAGACATCATTCTAACTCTCATCGATTTGTACAAGAATTCCAACATTCCGAAGACAATGATTTTGGAAACGTTGAATGTCTCAATTATTCATGGCTCAAATATACCCGACGTTATTCTCGTCCTTAGAAAAGAGTAAGTGTGAAATGTACTAGTATATAGGTTAAGTTTTCATGTAAAAATACCAGAAAACCGAAATATTCTTGTTAAAGCTACCGTACCATAATTCGTAAATTGACAATGTTCCTTTCATTTTTGATAGAGTGGTTCGGTTTTACCGTTACGTGTGTCTCGAAGAACAAAATCGACATTACTTACCTACTGTTTTGATCAATAGAGGAATAGTCCTACTCTGCCGTTACGTAAGACTAAGGCATTAAATATTTCAACGTCAATTTTCTGTAACTTACCCCTGCTGTTCCAGAATGCAATTGAATTTCGTGGGATTCTATGTGGTTTGGGGGAAATGTTAATTCCGGCCATCATTCCAAGTGTCACGAACTCAACTCGAGATCACGAGGAAGAAGGGTCCGTTATTGACGTCCTTCTTGTTCAGATACATGCTTCACGCTCCTTTGGATCATGGACCCAAATCACCGGCATTCTATGCCGAAAACAGAGGTACATGGGATGAAGTTTTGGACAAAACTTATTCCTTCGTGGTGGACTTGATAGAGGAAATTGCTAAGAAATCTGGTTACACAAAAAACGTCACCATTCCTGCTAATCTTTTGTCACTCGCGGTCAAGGTCACAAAACTTGTAAGAGCTCTTAACTCTGATTGATATTATAATAGATAATACACCAAGTATTGATGCATTATGAGAAATCCCCAAACGGTGAAGTGGAAATTCGTTTGCTAACGGAGCATCTTTCTCGTTTAGATCCACGACCGTAAGTCCGGTGACGAAGGTCAAACTGGTGGCGATCTCTATCCCGCTGCAAAACGTCATATGACCCAAAAGTCCTTTCATGCCATTGTCAATGAAACTTTGCAGCACCAACCCTGTGAAGCAGCCCAGCTCGTTTGGTACAAGATACTTTAACAGAATGATTAAGATTTACTGATGTTGAAAGCCTCTATTATGTTTAGGATTCAATACATTTCTGCCGTACTGAGTGCTTTTCCAGAAATTGCTGATTCTAGCACGTTGGCCGGCCTTCATCGTCTCGGAGCGTCTTTGCTCAATTCAGCCTTTATCGCTTACCAAGAAGTTTATGTCTTCCTACGTTCTATTTTAGCCGTTGAAAAATACTTAAAAGCCAAAGGAACTCTAGGCAACCCAAATTCATGGGACCATATATGGGACATTGTCATAAAGTAAATTCCACATCGCATCAGAACCTATGGCTTATGCCAATTTAATTAACATATTCTATCCTTAACATTTCCAGGTCATTAGAAGTCAACGGAGCGAAGGCTGAAGCTCTAGAATTTATTCGGTCACTCCTAATTCAGGAAGATTGCAATATCAATTCTCTTCTGTTTCTTTTTGTTGAAAATGGACTCGCACCGCGCCGAGAAAGCTTACATTTACTATCTGAGTTTTTAAGCCGTTGTACATTACCCGAGTATGTCTCCCCGCGCATGCGGTTTCATGAAGCAAATCGAGACAAGTCATGTCCTCGCTTAGCCCTCATTAAGTGGATTGTTGGATCTCTCCTGGAAAAGTGTTTGCCAAATTCCGAGCGAGACTTAGCCCGGGTCCTTGTATCGCTCTTGGTGAAACGGTCAGCCCTCTTTATGCAAATTGAAACAGAATTTGATGACTCCTATCAAATTACTCCTCCCTTCCAAGCAGAATTTGAAGATTTTGAGCCATGGTTAGTTCGAGGGAGTTTTGTAGCCACACCGAAAATGAAACAGCGAGCACGAAAACATACAGGCGAAACTGAAGGAACCCGCGTAGGTTTTACCCTTTTGGAAGGAATCGGAGATAAATTACATGTAAGTCTTCAGGAGGATTTGGAGCATTCATGTCCGCCGTTACAGGCAGATGCCGACTTTCCAAAGAAATTGCCGATTTTACAATATCGTCTGGGAGTGTTGGTCCATGTTCTGAATTTCTTGCATCTTCACAATCTTGGAGATGAGGCTGACTTGAGGTCAAACATTAGTGAATTGTTTGACACAGCCTTTCGTCGTTACGCATCGCTTTTGCTCAAGTTCCTAGGTCACTCAGAAGTGGCTACTACAACTCTACAGATGTACTCTGTGCTGGAAGTGATGCATTCCTTACTCCATAATCCACATTTGATACCCAAGGTCAAGCAGATGTTGGCTTCTAAATACACGACCAAATTACAAGACTTCTGGAAGCATTCCTTTTGGAGAGGACTTCCCAACCAACGTGAGGAATTTACCAAAGGAATCTGTTGTGATAAATTGTTGCGTTAATTTTATTTTGATGACAAATTGATGAAGTAATAAACTTGTGTTACCTTTTCAGTTGGTCAACCCCATCAATATCCGCAGCATTCTCCAACTAAGGATTTCGTGTCATTGTCTCGTCGGGCGTCACTAGGCGGAGACCATGTCACTGGAAAGGAAAGTGAAGTTGCTGTGTCTGAAAGTCGTGCGGTTGAAATGGCTTCCTCACAAGGTCTCCAATGTCTTTTGGCGTTCTCAGCTATCAATGCAGGTTGGTGGTTATAAAAGTAAACGACACAACTTTCAATAAAACCGAATTTTATTTATCATGGATAATTATATGTAAAATATAAGCAATATAAATTATACTTATCAATATACAGATTCTGCGGGCATTTTGATAGAACTTTTCGAAAAATTTCAAGAACTTGCAGTCAACTTCAATTATAAAGTTCAATTTCATCTGAGTTTGGTAAGCATCAGTCTCAGCGGAATCCACCCTATTTGAAAGAAGATGTTGACTTTAATGCTAATTAAGTTAATTGTTGAACTGATTTTTTTTGTTGCAGTGCTTCGATTATCTTGAGGAATTAGTCGGTTCTTTCTCTGAACTCCACGAGTGTCACTTAGGAGTAATGGCGCTTCTCCAATCCATATGTCGCACTTTTCATGGTGATTTGAACTGCTCGGTCAAAATTTGGGAATTATTCGGAAGTAAGTTCCTGTTGTTCTAGTTCTTTTACAAAAATCCAAAAGCGACTTGTAACAAATCCAAGCGTAAAGTAGCACATAAGTATTGTTTACTCATTTAATTAACTGAATTTGAGGAA
The DNA here is from genome assembly GCA_019775825.1 of Neanura muscorum. Taxonomy (NCBI): domain Eukaryota; kingdom Metazoa; phylum Arthropoda; class Collembola; order Poduromorpha; family Neanuridae; genus Neanura; species Neanura muscorum. Next base: position 18,887 of record JABASL010000208.1, on the reverse strand, counting down.
CATATAACCGGGAGTATCGACACATAATCCAAAAATCTCTAGGCCTGAGTGAGAAATATACTTGCATGAAGTTTTTTTTTTAGAACATTCTTATTAAAATTCTTGGATAAGTATCATGGAAAATGAATCGCGGAGAAGTATTTTAAACAAAACTGTTGTCTAATTACAGAACTAGGGCCTATCATTGGGAGTGATGCGGATGAGACTGTAAAGAAACAATTCATGGCTTTGGTTAGCGGTATGATTCGGAAATTGGATTCTTATGGAATTGAAGTGATCAAAGCAGCCTTCAAGACACTGTCCGAACTGGCCAAGGTGAAAAGTCAGACGCTGCGAGTGCGACTTATGTATGACATTGCTTAACATGTACGACTTCTGTCTCTTTCAGTGCGACCCTTTATCCCAGTGGACGGCGATGAAGCAAGGGCCAAACATAGAAGAAAAGTCAGTTTTTCAGGCCGTTGCGGATCTGCTAAAAAGCAAGAGCCAGCAAGTGCGGATTGCTGCTGTATCTTTCTTTTGCGAAGTCTTTCAAGCTGAAAGTATCGTAGTCACTGAAGCACCCGACATTACCGTTGTTCAATCCTCTCTTCGACGGAAGGAACTTTTCGAGCTGGTGTACACCAAGCTGCTAGAAGTTTACAATGTCCCGGTAAAAATTTCCTTTAAAATTCAGTACTGTAATATTTCAAAAATATCCTTGAATGGTCTGCAATTGTTTAATTCTACCGTAATTCAGGCGGCGTCGGACGAGGAGAACTTGGAGGAAGCAGTTAATAGAACTTCAACTGTGATTTCGTGTTTGGTCAAAGCGATCTTCGTTTACCCCTTCAATCAGAAGCGAGTTCTCTTTTCGCTGTTTCTTATTCAGAAACTTAAGTCAATTAATGTNGAGAACTTGGAGGAAGCAGTTAATAGAACTTCAACTGTGATTTCGTGTTTGGTCAAAGCGATCTTCGTTTACCCCTTCAATCAGAAGCGAGTTCTCTTTTCGCTGTTTCTTATTCAGAAACTTAAGTCAATTAATGTAACACTTATAAATCGAGCACTTAAAACGGAGAATCAAGCAGCTGCGCGAACTCTTTCAGCGCACATTCTCTATTCCCTGGAGAAATGGCTCAGACTCAAATATACGCTTCACGTACGTTTTTTTTTTACGAAAAGCAAAATGAAACAGCTTTGACATTTAAATTCAATTTGCAGGAATTCCCATTTCAATTGTTTGACTGCCTCACACCAGAAGAGTTCTTTGCAAAATTTCGACGGGAAATAAGCTTCCAACTTTTTCAATATTCAGAATTCGACAATTCTCGCCTCTTGGAAGATTTTGCGAAATTGACTCAAACACCAGTTTTTGAACTAATCAAGGTGAGATCGCATATTTTTGTGAATTGCACACTCTTAATTTATAGGAAATAGATAATTAGAATCTGTTTAGCTAAGCGCTTGGGACGCAAATTTGCTGAAAACAATACCGCGTTCAGTTCTGATTCTGAATCGGAAGCAATCGATTTGCATTACAATTTGCAATATTTACATATTTACAACACAATAAAATAATGCAATAACACAGACATAAAACATGAAATCCACTGACAAGGAAGAGTTAAAAACAGAATCGTTTAAATTAAACTAAACTGACGACATTCGAAATACACTATATTAATATTTTGAAGTTGCTTTGAATACCTGTTGGCAACAAGGGACCCTAATTCTAAAAAAAGATGGCTCAACCCATTAAGCCGTTAGACCTTGCAAAGGAGAAAAGTTGGAAATTTTCACATTTTTGGGGAAACTTTGATTTTTACAACGAGAATGGCTCCTCCATCTTGCTGCGGGATGGTTTATTCGTTTAGAGCACCCTTTGATTGAGGCATTCATAATTTCCCAGCTAGATGGGTGCAACCGTTCAGGTTTTATGGTGCAGAAAGTATGAAAATCTTAAGCCATTGAGCCGTTAGACATATAAGAGTTAATTATTATGTTTACTAGGATTGCTATGGAATGATCATGAGTCGGCTAATTCTGGGACTTGCGCCTGCCAAAGAAGAAGCTAAATCTGGGAAATCCCCTGCCAACGTTACGAGTTTCAATTCCAGCTACAATAGACTGATTCAAATCTTTGGGAATGTAGTTAACACCGAAGATTATTTGAAAGAGTGCGTGGATGATGTAATTCTGAACATGATCAGTCTAACGTATGACTCGAAAGTCATTTCTATGTGGGAGTGTTCAAGTATCCGCATTCCAGAACCTGAACCACCAATATGTGATGAATCCAAAATCCAAGATGGGCTAGATCAATTACGACACAAGCTAGGACTCCCTCGGAACATATCTGTCATTGGGCACTTGGTCACAACCTCGCCGCAGAAATTATACAAAACCCTTCTGATCCTTGTACTACGCATTCATGAGGCCCATGACGGGCTGGAAAAGTACTGGCGACTTCACCATTACTCTTTCTTTGTCAACCTCCTTCTGGCAGAGCCGATTGACGTTTTTAAAATTATGCGACCATACGCCTGTCAATTTACAGTTTATTCATACCTTCGCCTTCTCCGGGATCCCTCTAACACCAAGGATTTTGTTGCAGCCCTTCTTCACATCCTGGTAGACTATGTTGAGTCCCTGACTATACTCAGCCCCGATGAAATGGGTCTACATTTCAGAGCTGTTGTGAGCCAAGTGATTACCACTTCATTCCAATGGCCAGACACAATGCCGATAGTCACAAAACTTTTGGACTTTCTACTTAAAACGTCGGGAGTCACTTTCTCAAAGCACATTTCTTCACTGGATCCTTTTCCAAGTGAAGTGGAAGCTTTTAGGGATTACCGGGATCTCCAGACAGAAGTGAAATATGGACGGCATCGGAGTGAGTGGACTTTGGAGAGGGAGATTGCAGCTTGCTTGGAACAGAATGGAACCTTAAAGGGTTCTGGTGGGAATTGTACTAAAGAGAGACTGAAATTTATTAAACAACTTCTCGCTCAACGCAAGTTTGATATGGAAAGTCTCGTAACGAAGATGAGCAACAAACGATTTGCAGATGAGTGCACTGGTGATAAGGATACGCTTCATGGCTTGATTCAGATGTTGCTTGGAGTCATCACCACTTCAAAACAGGAAGAGGTAATAACTTGTTGAATCGTTTAATCTTTTTGGAATCATTCTCTTCTAAAATGAGTTAAAGAGTTAATGAATTTTGCGAAGTCATTTATGAAAATTATATTTTTGAATTTTTGATGGAGATTATTTTGGAGGCTGGCCGATGCTTAGGTGAAATTGGCCCGATTGATCTTGCAGTTATGGTTCTGCCGTCAAGCGAGGCAGAAGCGAAGCTAACTTCAGCCACTAAGGCTATTGAAGTTCTCCTAACATCGACGGCCGAGAACTTATTGAGTGACGAGATTGAGTTGGTGGTAACAACAGGCCAAGTAGTAAGTTTTCGTTTTCCAGAAACTTAAATAAATCTTGCTATTGTTGAAGTCGAGTTGATATTGAGCAAAATTTACCTGACACCGTAATTATGACTTGCTTTTTCTTCCGTAGCTCGAATCGCTTCTCCGGACCACCGAGTGCCTAGAAATCATTGAAGAGAAGCCGGAAAAGACTGCACTTACAAATACGAACCCCCGATTATGCCAAATTTTGATTCCATTCAAGCGAGAACGCGGTGAGAGTGAGGTTGGGACAACAGTCACTTGTAATCCATCAACGCTAGAGACGCAGTTGCAAATACTAGACATGACAGATTGTGTAACGTATGGAAAATGGGTAACACAATTGACGTGTGGAATCATTTTGGCTCTCAGACCAGAAACTTCTTTCTTACACCGACTCTTGCCCCTCTGTAGACTGAAGGTAACGCAGTAATCAAACGGGGTTTCATCTTGATTTCTATGTTTCAAGTCTTATGTAATTTAATTTTCAGGTTGGATTTTGTGAAGAAGTTTTGCCTTTTGTTGTCTATGAGTCCTTAGTCACAAGTAAATCTAATCCTATTGTGCGTGCTAAACTCTCTGCTTATTTTCGTAAATTCTTCCGAAGCTTTTCGACTCTATGTCAAAGTTCATCAACAATTTCAGCAGAAAAAGGTCGTCGGAAAAGTTGTAAGGCAAAACATCACCCTATGATCTATAATAATTAGTATTAATTGTGAATGTTAATGTAAAATTACATCCTGATCTTTTCTGTTTGACCTAGCCGCGGAAGGAGAGAGTATTGAAAAACCAATTCACATCAACAAGTTGGCACTGCGGTGTCTCCTTAAAGTGATTCAGTTTCTGCGACTCCACGAAGTCCCATTTGAACGCCCGAATAAGTAAGCAGAGAATTCTTTTTAATTGAAAAATTCGTTTCAATTTCATATTGTTATTTTTGATTGTCGACAGAACTAATTGGGATAATAACTTTTGGGTGGACATCAATTACCTGGACCTTGCTAAAGCAGCACAATTCTGTGGAGCCTTCTTAAGCTCTATTTTGTACACGGAAATCCATGCTTACAGGTGAACTATTACGTAAATAAATTTCTTGGGAAAATGTTAGGAGGTTCTAAGAATTTCTTCGATTAATAGTGTCGCGGACAAAGAACGGCTCGTTCAAGGTTTCTCGTCCCATGAAGTCCCTTTAAGGGCGAAGCAAACAGCGGCGGCTGAAATTGAAAAGTTGTTGCTTAAGGCTTATATTAACATTGGAGAATCTGATGCAGTTTATGGATGTGGGTCCGCCCGCTACTCTGATTTCACTTCGAATGTTCAGCATTTAGCGCAGATGAATCAGTGGAGTCGCTCTCTCGCGGCTTACGACTCTGCCCATTCGAGCCTAATGGGTTCCAGTGGAATTTCGACGAGTCTAAAAGAATTGGGCCTCTTCAGCACACTCTGGACCTATTTACAAGGCGCCGAAGCATTGGGTGGAAGAGCACCCCCGCAGCTGGTTGAGATTCAATACGAATGTGCTTGGAGACTTTCAAAATGGGATTTGAACTGTGATAAAGCCAACTATGTTCGAAATTCGAATGGGGTTGAAGAGGAAATCAATGGAATTCCCACCATTCAGAAGTGCATTTATGAGAGCATTCAAACGGCGCTCAATCACGACAATCTACGTCATTCCGAGAGTATCCGGAGGTAAAGTACGAAACTAAAAAAAAAATGCCCTCTTTTTCTATTTGAATTTTGTTTTCAACAGGGGGTTACTGAGTATTGTTCGGGATTTGAAGCACTCTAGCTTGGAAAGTGCGGAGAATTTGTATCCATTTTTGACACAGTTCCAAATGTGTCGAATCGTTGAAGATTTTTACTCGGCCCGTTCGACTGGAGTACCTATTGAATCGCTGTTGGGCAATTGGCAACTGTTGGACAAGTTGGGATGTAGTAATTTAAAATTCCAGGAACCCGTACTATACCTCCGCAGTATTTTATTGAAGGCATTCAACGATCAGCAGCCTAGTCCAGCACTTCTCAGTTTCTACGATGAATGTGTCGTTTACCTGCTCTGCAAGGCTAGAGATGCTGGCCGACTTGAATTGGCCGAAACTTGTGCCTCCAATATTTGCAGTCGGTCAATGTCTGCTCGAAAGCAAGTTGAAGTGGCTAAAAATCACTGGGCAAGAGGAGAGCACGATATTGCACTCTCAATCCTCGGAAGATTTTTGGGATCCGCTGGCGGACAGGATCACAACCCAGATATCCACGCGACCACACTCTTGCTCTACGGTGATTGGCTATCTGAGACGAAGTCAGAAAATCCAAACACTATCATGGAACAATATTTTACCAGCAGTGTCAAACTATATGAGAGTCAACAAGCATTTGGAACAGCTAACGATATTTCAAAAGCCTACGTAACCCTTGCCAGGTTAGCAACTTTCTTCTTTTTTAAAACCTTTTAGCCTGACCATAATCTTGTCATTTACGCAACGGCGGTTTTCCGGTTTTAATTGGTCCCATTCTAACAGATATGCCGATTCGTTATATCAAAATGTCTCGGTTTATGCGAAGTCGGAAATGTTCCAAGAAAAAGTGAGGACTCTAATGAAGGTAAACTTGCGTCTGCAGTTCAATCAGTACGAATAATAATATAGTAGTAGAAGATAGTATTTTATAGTTGAAAATCGGAACATTAACAGGATTCGTATATTTATTTGCTGCTTTCTGTAATTTAGGCTAAGGCAGAATTGGATCAGATGCAGGCGGCAATTGACGCAAGAGATGAGGATGGGCAAAGGTCAATAATGCTTCTCAGACGACAGATTAATTTGGACGCTCAGGAGACACAGGCTATGCAGGCAGAGTCCAAACGCTATTTGACAATTGCTCTGAAATATTATCTGCGAGGATTGAAGTATTCTTCAGAACACGATCTCCTCATTTTCCGAGTGGTACGAAATCGACTTAGTCTTGTGTGTTGTTTCCGTTCATTTTTTACCATCTCATGTATAGATTGGACTCTGGCTTGACAATACAAATCTCAAGGAGACGGTGGAAATCTTCAATAGCGAGGAGCTGCCTGCCCACAAATTCGTCATTGTGCTCCATCAACTGTGTGCTCGACTGGGACTGAGCGGAAATAATGGCGTAGGGTCTTCAGAAGCCCTTCAGAAGACTCTTCTGACATGTGCACAGGAACATCCTTATCACACGCTTCCTGTTCTATTGGCGCAGGCGCTGATGGACAAGGACAAAGAATATATGAAGATTCCCGTTAAAAAGGTATACTCTACTTCAGTATACTTTAAGTGATTTTGATTTCGATGGTTGATTTGAAGCCATTGATATTGGTTTAGAACGTGCGAGTCGATGCAGCTCGGCATTTAATAGAAACCTTGAAGGCTGGTCCAATGCGTGAACTTGTGACACGAATGGAATCTGTTTGGACAGCGTTGATCAGTTTGGCCAATTCACGACAAGAAACTAAAACACCTGCTCCTAAAGTAATTCCAGAGGAATCTTTGCTACGGAAACTGAGGAATATCAGTATTGTATCAATTCCTACGATTTCAATTCCTCTTGACCCGAATTCAAGGTACAAGAATTCAGCGATCGGTAAGTTCCATCAGAATACCTCTAATTCATTCCAAACTTGTGACGAATATAACTTGGAACAAAAATTCGAAATATTTTGAATATGTTTAGGTATTCATTCGTTTGATCCGAGGTACCTTTTAGTTGGAGGAATTAATTCTCCTAAGAAAATTATGTGTATTGGAACAAACGGAAAAAAGTACAATATGCTTCTAAAGGTAGGGGGTACTGAAACCTATGAATTTAAAGCATATTAAGCTTTCTAATTCTCATTACCATTTTTGGTACCAAGGGTCAAGATGACTTGAGACAGGACGCTGTCATGCAACAGGTTTTTGCCGTGATGAATAAATTGTTGGTGGCAGAAGCAAAGACGAAGGCTCGTCAACTGCAGGTGCGGACATACAAAGTAGTCCCACTGTCACAACGAAGCGGGTTGATTGAATGGTGTGAGGAAACACAGACGCTGGGCGGATATCTTCTAAAAAATCATACTCGGTACAGGCCAAACGACTACGAACCGGCAGAATGCCGCAAAAAAATGACGGTTAGTTTCAACGAATATATATTTTGTAGAGAATTGAACGAATTTTGAAAGTTAACTATTTGGCTGTTCCCGTTTTTCAGGAGGTCGCAGCGAAGCCGAATCAAATTCGACTGGAGGTGTATAATGATATTATGTCCAAATGTAAACCTGTTTTTCGTCACTTCTTTTTTGAGCGATTCAAAGACGCTGGGACATTCTTTGAGCGGCGTTTGGCCTACACGCGAAGGTGAAAAAATGAGTTCGGTTGTCGATTTTGTTATAATTTTAAAAAAAAAACATTTTTTTTTTTCGTTTAGTGTGGCCACGTCATCCATGGTTGGGTACATTTTAGGACTCGGTGACCGTCATGTTCTAAATATTTTAGTGGATCTCAAAACAGCGGAATTTATTCATATTGATTTGGGTAAGATTGAAAAAAAAAATGCCAAACAATGGATGCTGTTAATTTAATTATATTTTTCCAAAACTACTTTCACCTCACCTACGTTCTATCTCACTTTCTAGGGGTAGCATTTGAACAAGGACGAATTTTACCTACTCCTGAAACAGTTCCCTTCAGACTCACGCGCGATGTCGTGGATGGAATGGGATTCTGTGGAGTTGAAGGAGATTTTAGACGGTAATTTTCAGGCAAATTTTTTGTGAAGTATATTTCATTAAATTGAAAATTGCTTTTCTTAGGTGTTGTGAAATGACGCTGGAAGTGTTACGAAATAACACTGAAATCATATTGACTATTTTGGAAGTTTTACTCTACGATCCTCTTTACATTTGGACCCTATCGGATGATCGTGTAAGAAAAGTTCAGCCTGGTGGTCGAAAACCAGCGACAGCCCAGGACGCAAGAGTTGAAGAGCCTATGCTCAAAGGTAAAATATGCTCCTAAGGTTTTTTAAACTGTATTTGAATTGGAATCTAAGTTGTTCCTTTATCTTAGAACGAAACAATTCTGCAGCTCGGGTTCTACTTCGCTTAAGACAAAAGTTGGTTGGAGTGGAAGAAGGAATCTCTTCAGGCTCAACACTAGGCACTGCAGGTCATGTGTCCTTCTTAATTCAAAGGGCATGTGACATTTCACGCCTTAGTCGACTCTTTCCAGGGTGGCAGCCATATTTGTGAACCTCCAGTTAAACTTATCTTTTATTACAGCTCCAGTTAACATTAAATATTCTGGATTTTTATGTTTTGGAAAATTCTGTGGAAGATGTTATATTTCCAAGGCTTTAGAACATACTGTTAGTCTCTGTAATTTCTGTTTTACTGCTCACCAGTTGTGGCTTGAAGGGCTTCAGAGATGAAGAGTTTTCCAAGAGCTTGAGAACAGAATGAATTGATTTCTTGACACGACAATTCCACTTGGCTTGAGGCTAACATTTGTGGTAGGCGTGAAGGTGGTGGGATTGGACGAAATATTTTGCTCAAATCTTCATCCGGCAGAGGTGTCTCGCCTTTTGCTTGTCTCGCTGCGTTCTCCAATCCCTAATTACATAAAAGTAAGTTAGACAAATTTCGGAAATTACAACCTGTTTCCCCTTTCGAAAAAGTTGAAAAATTACCCTTTGGTGAATGTATTTTCCCTTTTCTTGTTGCTGCTTCGTCACTTGCATCACCCATTTGTTCGTTTTGTAAGCCTCCTGATGAATGTCATCCACTTTCTCCAACAGGGTTTTCAATTGACCCTCCAGGACCGACCTAAAAACAACTGCGTTGATGCAAATCGAACTAAAGTCACGAAAATAGTTGCAGAACTTACGATGTTCCTAAATCGAGAAATTGAGTACCATTGTCCGCTGGTTTCATCTCTACTATTTGACAGCAAAGAGCATTTGCCAGTGGTGAGTTGCGAATGATAATGGGAACTTCGTGGAACATTTTATCGAAGCTCAGATGCAGATTCTTGACGTATTCGGGAGAAACCATATGTTCGTTCTCCGTTAACATTTTCAATACTGAAGGCGTGAGGCGATATGCCTTCAAGGACAAAAATCCACGTCCAGTTTTCTTTGGATCTGACAAAAACAATGATATGTGGAAAACGATTTTCTAAATTCTCACAATTATTTATGACTTACCGTAAATGACAACAATCGACTCTTCAATTGAATCTTGATAGCCGAATTGAGCCACGACGAATTCATTGCTAATAAATGATCCAATTTCGGAGCTCTGGTACCACCCCACGTGGAGATAATCTTGATTGATCTTCTTCATGTGTAAAATCATGTTGGTAGTGTACTCTAAATAATGATTCAAAAATTAGTTTCCCCCCATTATTTAGCAAATTGTAGTTAGAAAGATAATTGCCTTCATCAATAGGCTCATCGGCTTTTGTGATTGGAAAAGCAAAGGTGTTGGTGATTTCCAAGCGATTCTCGATGACTAATCCGAAGAGACCACCTCGCGGAACCTCAATGTTCGACCTCTCTTCATAGCAGTGTTTGATGATCTTCATCACGGCCTAAACGCAATTATTTCAATTCATTATCCGTAACTGACACATTTATGAACCAAGTTTACATACATATGGAATGGTTAAGGGAAAGAGCACTTACTAGGCTGTCCATTTGCACATAATCAAAAGGACATCCATACTCGTTGCGTTGACCTCGGTCTGACCTGCTTAAACGGTGTGGCATGGACATTTTAAAAACAATTAACTTTTTGTGAACTGGAAAACTGACAACTGAAAAGTGAAAACCGTGAAGATGAGATTGAGAACAATACCCAACGAAATAGATACAAACCGAATTTTTATTTACCGATCGAATTGGATGGGCGCCGCGCCGCGCCGATGAATTATTTTTTATACGGCATACGGAACAACGGCAGGATTTTTTTTGCATGTTGCGGTGCTTTTGAACATTCGCGCCACTTGAAATATTTAATAATTTCATGTAAAATTTGCCCGCCGCCGGCACAATAAAGCTCACAGCTCAGCTGAGATCTGACTATCTGGTTCTGGATTCAGCCAAAAACGTCAAAGTCAAATGACAACAAACAGGTGGTGTTGCTTCTTTGTTCTTTCCAGTTAAATGACCTTGACCTCCAGCCACAACAACTTGACCTCGGAAAGGTAAATGGCTTAAAATAATTTACAGTTCATTAATCAGGGAAGTCCCTCGACTAACTTTTAAGCTAACGGAGCTTAATTATTCTAATTACAATCCGAGACATAAGCAATTTTTAATTTACCCGTCCAACTATTATTCTCTTGAAACGATGGATAGGCCAGCCGCCAGCCGCCTGTCTACGTCCAACATATTCAGCTCTAGTGGAGGAACTTTGGTGTCCATTTCAGTCTCCAGCGTGTTAGCCAAGACGACTAACTTCGTTTTACACTTTTCGAGCTGAAACTATCCAGCGTTCACAATCTGGTATTGACAGCACAGAGCACAACACGGCGGGGATACCCGACGGCTGGATCGATTCAGGGATTCCACAGACAGCAACGCACTCGCGGACGCTGGATTTATATAACAATTCCTCCGAGGTCAATCAAGGATGCAAATTTTCATTGAATCAGTGCCGTAAGTTCGACTGGAAGCAAGTATCTAGAAACTACTTATGAAGCCGAAAAATATTGTCGCAAATATCACTAACACAGTTGAAATTTGATTACAGAAATGAAAACGGGATTGATGAGTGGAACATGATTGAGCTCCAGGGGGAACTTCAGTTTAATTCCAGTAGTTCACAAGAAGGGAAATTAGTTGGCGACCTCCACTACACCAAATCAGTGAGAAGCTTACATTTAATATACACACTTCACTACGGTGTCTAATCAAGGATTTTAATTAATGACCCTCTAGGGTACGCCCATACTTATCATTGGCCACCACATTCTCTATGGAAAGGTTCTCCAGCTACCTAAAGCATTTGCTCTACTCGACAAAGGATTCAATTCAGATGGAAAAGTGGAGTACACCGTTCGAGCATTGATTAAGCGCAAATTAATGTTTAGTTCACCTCCAAAACCATTAGTTGATTACGTCCACAAGGCAAGTTAATTTCTTAAAACCAAAACTTTTCCTTTCTAAAATTATTACAAAATGTTTACTTCTGTTTTTTCGTCGTTTTTATTTTGTTTTCTCTCCTCTCGTAATACAGATTGGGTCAAGGTTAAGTCAGTTAGTTAACTACCAACATTGCAATAAACTTCTTTTTTTTTTGTGTAATGTTTTCGAGTATAAATATTCCCTAAACCACAAGCCCCTCTTCTTTCCCACCAAACTGCATGGCTCTTCTAATCTGCCCTTTAACTTTTGGGAGAATAACCACGAAAGAAAGTGGCTCCAAAACCTGGACACTCAACTAACAAACTCCGGTCTTAACGAACAAGTTGATCAAAAGCTTTTGTAAACCATAACGGTAAAAAAAATTACTTGAACTTAAGTCACTACAAACTAAATTAGATTATTCATAATTTAACTAGCATTTACTCCTGTTTGGACGTCTAGACTGAAATGCATGCAATACTTTTCTTTCCTAAGCAATGCAATGCAACCAAACGCGTAATTGAGAAACTAACATAAGTCTGAATTAGGATTAAGGGCACTGGTTATTAGCATAGTTTGACTTGCAAGGGGATTATAGCAAGGCAAGAAGGGAAGGAACAGTGTCCAAGTTCCTTCCAGCGCCCCATACACTTAAAGAGCCATGCAGTGATGTAAGTTATACTCTGACTCCAGCAGTAGTAGCAGAGGGAGCGCATATATAAATTAACTCATGTTTTAGAATCTAAAAATCTAAACGCTAAATATTTCAGCTCTCATCACTCGGAGAAAAAGAATTCAAACAAAATTGTCACACTTCAGAACTATTCAAAATGTCTCTCTTTCTTTCGCTAGTTTCCGTTGAACTATTTGAACTCTTTGCTCCAGTATTCCTCTGATCTAAATCGAGTTACAGAAAAATATATAAATCACCTCCACTTCCACACTTTCCTTTCACCTGAGAAGGATAAACTCCTTTCCTTAAGTTCTAATAAAACAATTACTCTTCTAAATTAATCTTCCTTCCAGGTAAGAAATCACTGATTAAGTAAGTAACAGTAATTAATTTAAATTATAGTTAGGCTAGGACCTAAAGTTGTTTCTTGGCTGTACTCAGGGTGTCCATTCGACGATAGTAGAGGAGGTAGGGGACTCGAGGGGGTTGTGGGGTCAGGACATGATTCTCTGATACACCCTTCGTGTCACTATCGTCGTATCGAATCCAGCCAAATTGACCCCATAATGTGCCACCGGATGGGTGGAAGGTATCTGCCACATAGTGACCTTTATGTGCCTCCTCTCCGTCGTGATATACCGCTGCAAGTTACCAGAACAATCACTCATTATAAAATAAAATATTATATAACATAATGGGGTTTAGTTTCGTTAATTTTGAACGTATGACAAAGTTTAACTGTTTGTTGGATGACTAAGACCTTATGAATGAACGCATGTACGGCAGAAGTGAGTAGACCTGGGCCAATAAATGGCAATGTCCACAAACAACGTTCTGTACATGCTCAAAAGGTCAACTCTCATCAACAAATTCCTTTTCCACTGTTCTAACACTGTTCAGTTATGGGTGAACAAAACTCCTGGAGAGAAATAAAACATTTCTCAAAGGGCGGAGATTTGCTACTAGAAAACTGAGCAGCTGACATCAACGTGGATAAGACAATTCATTAATAAAAAAAAAGAATATCACTCACCTGCAAATAATTTATATGAACGTTGCTTCGGATGGAACGTTTTGGCTCTAGAGTTGCCCGACAACAATTCTGTTTGAACCACAAATTAAATTACACATCAGATATCAGTACAAATTACAAAGCGAATCAGCTGTGATTGTGAATTGAACGAATGAGCTGTGAATTGAAGAAACTTATCAGTATTTCATATGCTTAATATTACAGAACAGATGTAGCACAAAAACACAATACCTTTCTCGATAGACAATTCTATTCCAAAGTCCACTTTCTTATCTAGTTTGAATATTTTGCATGAGTTTTTATCATAGACGAATCGCTTGAGGTGAATGACAAGAATAATTGGAAGGAATTCCAGACTGAGCTGCTTCCAAATGGGGGCTTCGACTCCTGTCGCAGTCGAACTCCCGCTCACTTCCTCCTTCGTCGACAGCCCTTCAAGGGCATCCTTCACTGAATGAATACTTTCGTCCTGAAAACGTACAAAAAATCCCTTGCGATACAGTATTTGATAAAAATAGTGATCATAAATATATTCGCTCAGAATTATTAGATTAAGCCCAAATGAAATACTTCTATCTCACCTGAATGTCCAACTGAAGCGTAAAGAAGGGCTGGAGGGTGGTTGTTTTTGGGGTACTTCCCGTTCCCCGATTGAGCAGAGAGGACATTTGTCCCACAAACATTTCAGAAATAGGTGATTTACTAACTTCTGTCTTCCGAGTCATGCTTCCCTTGTTTTTCGGCCCCATTACTTGCCATTCCGAATCTTCCTCCTCTCCCACCGTCCCGCTTCCACCTTCGCCATTCAGTTTTGATGGCGGCGGCTGCTGAGGAGTGTGTTGCACTTGTGGAGCACTCCCTTGAGATTTCCCCTCCTTCTTCGTTTCATACCAGCGAATTGTCTGAATTTTTTTTTTTTATTAATATTCAGTGAGAGAAGCCTTATGAATTGAATTCAATAGACTGCTTACCTTCACCATTTCGTCATGGATTCCGTTGAGAAGATGTGATAGGAACTCTTCTGCGTCTTCTTGCCTCCCTTCCACTTTGAACGTCGCACCATCTAATAAACTTAGCACTCTTCGAATTCCGGTTGGATCCAAAGGGGGTCCAGAAACAAAGGCATCGGTCGGTCTCTTCTTATTATTCGCACTAAGGCGACTAATTGGCTCAAAATCCATCACAAAGTCAAATCTGTTCAATAAAAACATGCAATAATGCAAACACTTGTAACCAATCAATTAATTCACTCACTCGAATCCCCTTACGTCACTGTTACACTTACACGCTCTGAAGAATGGGAGTGGCCTTGCAAGGTTTCTTTCCTATGATTTGTTGCATGGAGCGAAATAAGTTCACAAACGGTGGACAGGCCAGGAGAGACTGCGTGGAACAAAAAATTGTCATTTGAAATTATTTTTTAAAAATATGGCTAAAGGGTAAGTGCTCGTTCCAGTAATACTTAAAGCATTAAGGCAGTTTCTCTTTAGAAAAATGTTTCAAAGCATCCTTGGAATGTTCCCTATTAGTCAAGGTACATTCCTACACATGTCTGAATTATTGTTCCCACCACGAGCACACGCGAAATTCATTAGAATGAAAATAACGCGTCGGCTTAATTGGGTGGGGTAATTATTGGCTTTGAAGTTACATCAAATAACATGCACACAAATGATTTATACACTATACAATAACAAAAAAAAACTTAAACTGAGCCGTTCCGTTCTTATTGACTTCTTCACATGAACGCAACAGTTGTTTTGGGCCAATTGGTAAATTCATTTCAACTCATACGTGAATTGTTCAAAATGTACCGCAAAACAGGTGAAAAACATGGAGGGTTCGGCCCACCACTTATTGCTTAAGCGTATTTCGACTTACTTGAAGTGTAGCGTTGATGTAGCAAAAATTACTTTGGTTGACAAGTCCGCGAGGCGTGAGGGATAAGCAATGATGATTCAATTGATATTTAACCAAGAACTCTCCTAAGCTCAAGGCAATTGGATCACTTTCGTTGGAAAGGCAGGCGGGGTCAAAGGCAACAGACGGCTCTCGAATTACTCCGCTCGTAGACCCTATTGGCACTTCATTGTTCGTGTGCTGGAGAAAGGGGGCGTGGGAAGACAGGGATTCAGAAGGGGGTATTCGTGGTAGGGAAGAGTTTATCATGGGACCACCAGCCACTCGCGATGAGGCTATGCTCGCCCATGATCTCTGACCACCATCACTCGTAGAAGCAGCACCCTGGGACCCTTTAAGTCCATTTGTCGTCACAGGGGCATTCGGTGGCAATTGTGGAAATTCAGTAGTCGTCCCTTTTTCGTCTGTACGTCCCTTCCGTAGAACTGAATTTGACTGGAGATTGGTTTGTTGATCATCAGAGGCGAGTTTCTCCTTTGCAGGGCCATTCACAACTCCAGGCTTAACCAAAGTTTCGTCTGATTCTACAACTTTCTGGATTTCCACGGGTGACGAACTTTTTCTATCTTTGTCTGTCTCTGGTGGGGTTTGAGGCGGAGTCTGAAGAATTTCGTCCTCCGGTATAACTGACTTCTCTCCTGTTGATCCCAATTTGAAATCTTCCACCGGAGATGCTGACCTGATGGGTACTTGTCTATTTTTGGGTGGAGTTTGAGGTTCTTCGAATTGAGGTGCAGATTTAAAAGACGGTGGGGAAAGAGATGTAATTGGTCCATTGGCATCAGATGCTGACTCGGGGGTAGACTTTACTGATTCGGCGCTAGTTCGGCTAATACCGTGCTGTTGTGGGGTAGATTCTGAAGGAACTTGCATCAAATTTCCACCATGATGCTCCAACTCTGTCCCTGCAAAATAAAATAGAAAGGAAGTAAGGCAGAGGGCAAACGCCAACAGTTATACGGAACGTGGAAACAATTCAGTACAGCACAGTGCTGTGCTCACTCAAGTACTGCGACCATAGAACAAGGAAACGTTTAGGCGGACACGTTACACTTCAACCTTTGAATTTGAAGTGATTTACTATTAATTCCAGTATTCAAGTTTGACTTTGCGGCTGATGCAATTATTTAACAGCGAACGGATGAGTTAATGTTCCTAACTCCTTTTCAAAAACAAAAATCGAATTCCCCAATTTACTAACCAGTCGTACAGATGGACTTGAATTCGTTTATACCTGGGTAGACGTGTTGTTGTGGGTAAGGTTGATACATCGTCGGTTGTTGAGAAGAGGGAGGCATAATGATCGGCTGACCCGTGGCCGCGATGGCAGGACTAAAGTAGACCGTTCCATAAGCTCCCATGCTAAATACAAATGAAAGTGACCAATCAGAACTAATTCGATTCAATCTCACTTTACAAAACTTCTCAGGAGGGTCTGGGTGTAATGTTTGCAAGCATCCTTGGAATGCTCCCTATCAAAGGACAACATTCCTACACATGTCACAGTTTCTGTTCCCACCACGAGCACACACGTAAAATATTGGTATCAAATTACGAGTCGGCTTAATTGGGTGGGGTAGTTTAAAGTCTTAAGGTTCAATTTAAACGTCGCATACCAAAAACTCACAGCATAGGAAAAACATTCAATTTGATCAGTATATGGTGGACTCCGTGAGTTTTTTGACATGGTACATTTTTTCCAAAGTCTGCTACACTCCATTTCTAGTTTCTATAACTGTGACCGCTGACTTACCCTTGATAGTATGGTATTGGAGCGTATTGATTGAGCTGCTGAGGTGCCTGGTGTTCGGATCGTCCCTGCGTCCTTGGAGGTCCTTTCCGGTTATATCCCTTGGTATTGGACGAGGATCCAGTCGAGGATACGGAAGTGGATGAGTGCAAGTCCACAGATTTATTGGGTTGATGCGGTGGGCCGTGGGTGAGTTCTTCTGTGTATGGCTGTTGAAGTTGGGATGCGTAGATGTGCTGGAGGGGAGGCATGGCGTGATGTGCATAGTGCGGAGGGACTCCCATGTGAGTCATGTAAGAGTTAGGAGAGCCGTACTGCTGTTGCTGATGATGAGCAGCCATTTGGTAATAGTTTGAAGGGACCTGGACCATTTGTCCTGGAAAAGAATTCCGAAGGCCTGGTGGTGGGCCCTGTCCTCCGCCTTGGGTATCGACCCACACTGCAAAATAAACAGTTATAAATCAAGCGCGAAATGGAGACGAAAACTACCTTGAAAAATCTGCTCCGAATACAGAAAATTAATTTCGCAAACTCATGTGATCAAGTTTTAAATGTACGACAAAGGAATGACTTTCCTTTCATGTTTCATATTCTTGAATTGAAGTCAAATTGTATGTTGGATGACTAAGACCCGTGAATGGATCAGTGCACAGTACAAGTAAATGGACCTGGGCCACTAGATGGCAATGTCCACAAACACAACGTCCCGTATCTGCTCAAAAGGTCAACTCTCATCAACAAATTCCTTTTCCACTGTTCTAACACTGTTCAGTTATGGATGAACAAAACTCCTGGAGAGAAATAGAACATTTCTCAAAGTGCGGAGATTCGCTACTAGAAACATGAGCAGCTGACATCAACGTGGCTTACATGATACTAATGGTACTTGATTCATGATAAATTATATCATGTATTTAATGGAAACATACCTGTTCCCTGTTGATTTGTGAGAGGGTGTCCATTCTGTCCTGAAGTGACTACTGGAATGATTCCGTATGAGGCAACGGCAGAGTGGGGAGGCGGATGATGGATTTGGTGGAGGTTGAGGATATTGGTAAGATGGGACAAACCCTCCTCTTGACATTTGTCTGGAAGACGAAAGACTGGAATTGGCGGTATGACCTCCCCTGTATTCAATATCAGGAACTCAAAGAGCCGGCGCTGAGCTTCACTAGCTTCTGGCTCCTGGAAGAGCATGTCATAGAGAATAGTTCGCTCAGCTTGTGTGATTGCTGACCAGTCCAAGTAGTCAAAATACTGCAAAAGACATACAAAAGCGGTTAAAAAGACTACAGAGCAGATGACCCAGCTCCAGTATTAATGGTACGTGAGCAGTAACGTAATTCAATTCAATCACCAATCAACCTCAAAAATAGGTTCATAGTATCCCGTGCTCAGACTCTGAGGCCCGCCCAGAGAAAGAATTATACAAAATTGGCAGTAATAGCAACAGTGATTTCAAATGTTGAATGAAGGTTTGCTTACGGGCAGTTGTTGGAGTGCCTTCTCCTTGATGACCTCTGCCATTCCGTGTGTGTTATTATTTTGAGTGGAGGTGGTGATTGAGGACAGATTCGTTGACCCCCCGTGGGAGTCTCTAGAACATGATAGTCCAGTTGAAGAGATCAGTGATAGAGTGACATGAGGAAGGAAGTTATGTAGAGTAACTGTGACACTTGATTTGTTGATTAGTAATTGATTGAAGATGAAATGAAATACCGACGATTGAATTGAAAGGAAGAGCGGACACAGTGGAGAAGGGATTGGACAAGAGAAGACGATCAGGGTTCTCTTCCTCCTTTTTTTCTCAATAGCTTTTATGGGAGAAGGAGAGTGAGGCAGGCAGAAATTGAATCCACATGCGTCAAATACTTCCACAATGGAATCTACCAACAGAGGACACTCAAAACTTATAACCCCATTATTCACCTCATT
>JABASL010000207.1:0-22895 GCA_019775825.1 Neanura muscorum | reverse complement strand
ATTTCTTAATTGTAAAGTTTCTTGAAAATTATTGTCTGGAATTTACCAAGCATCCCTAAGTCGTTTTGTTTCGGGACAGGCACAGCATGGCTTACAAGGTTTCTTTTCTGGGGCTTCTTCACCCTTGACCTCCTGCTCCAACGATGCCGACCTGAAATGAAATCAAATGATTTAGTTGTTCCTTGTGTTTTCTTAAAACCTCAAAATGTATCAATGTGCGGGGATCTATCGAGACAAAGCTCCGATGCGAAAGACTGGCAGTTTTAGTTCCTAAGAATAGAGGGTTAATTGTTTATGTAAAGTTTACTTTGTTGCTGCGTTGCCCATGTTCAATGTTACAGCGTGTTATTATCTTCGGGTCAACACCTGGGTCACGATTCACTACTGTATGCTTCTGTGAACTTTGACCTTTAGTCAATCTGTATAATTTATGAACCGAAAGTAACTATTTTACTGTTGGTGGTTGGTGACGGTAAGTAATTATTGTTAAACCGGCTGACTTTATCACGCGCTGCTGTTTGAGAATTTATAAAAATGTGAAACATCAAAAAAGTCGTTTCATTTTAGTACCAAAAGCAATTTCGCGCATATTTTCAAATTCCAGAAATGGCACTTTTTGATTGGCTGTCAAATATGGATTCGCCGCAACTGTGCAACCGAACGGTCGTCGAATCCGCATCACACCCGCAACTCCATGACTGCCTCGCCCCTCGCATCGCATCGAATCTTGTCGAAAAAGCCTCGAATCCGCATCGAAACCGCAACTTTGTGAAAACCATTCGCAACCGAATCTCCCGCAACTTTTGCGAAATTTGGTTTCGAATCCCGCAACTCGGATTCGCCGTTATCGTAATGTCAAATGGAGGAGTTGCAGCGCAACTTCGCAACTTTCACTCGCAAATTGTTATCGAAGCCGAACCGCAACTCCAAGAGAGCTTATCGCATCGCATCGAATCTTACCTAAGTTGCGGTTGCGAGACATCGCAAGCGCATCCTCAAAAAATGGTTGCGATGCGGGGTTCGATTCGAGCCTTTCGCAACCAAAAGATTCCGAATCTCAGAATTGACACCTTTGCTGTCAGTTTGGCATTATTGCATTGCATTGGCATTTACTAGACAACAACAGCACAGCACAGCCAATTCAGCCAAAGTTGCACAGCGAAAAGAAAAGCCGAACCGAAGACTTTTTTTCGTTTCCGAATCGAATCCCAGCAAAAAGCTCTTTCTTCACTTCTTCGTCTGCCTCCTTTTTGGATTTTATTGCTGTCGCTGCGCTGCTGTGTGTCTACCGACTAAGTTTATGTATTTTTACTGTTTACGCTGACATCAAACCAATCAGACGTAAAGCCAAACTATAAACTAACGAAATACAAAACACTCAAACTGAGTTGCTGAATTGAGAGAAGAAGAAAGTTTCAGAATTAGTAGCTAATTGAATTAGAATTGTTGGGAAAGTGTTGGCTGACAAGTGGTAGTGTGAATCAACGATATGGGTTCTGACGATTCCAGGGGTAAGTATTTATATCCGAAATTCGGATATAACGTATTCGGACTCCGAATACGTTCCTCTAAAACTCAACGTACGAAACCTTCCTCGAATGTACACCTGCACAGCCAAGCCTGTTCATTGCAGTACTAGAGCAGCGCTATAATTGTTTATTCTTCCTTTCGCTTTTCCCTAGCCCCTGCCAGATAATCTCAGTATCGTATCATACGTAATCGGTCGATTGACCAGTTCCTGTTTGGTTACTAAACATATCGTCCCTGTAATTTTTGCCCTTCTAATTCATTTCATAGAGAAGAAGGAGATCAAGAAAGAAAAAGATGCTCCAGGTCAAGGTAACTTATAACTTTGCCCTTTGCAAATACTAGAATGACAGCTCGCCCGCCCCTTGTTTCAAGCGACTATGTTATGAAAGTTGTTTTTCCTCGAGTAATGTAGGGCGCTAACAGATGTAACTCATTAGTTTTGTTCGCCCTTTTGTAGATCGGAAGGACCGGGATCGAAAGCGCAGTCGATCACGATCAAAGGAGCGTGGTGAGCGTCGTCGCCGATCCAGGGAACGTCACAATCGTAGGCGGAGCCGTTCCCGTTCTCCTGTTGCTCCACCACCACGGGAGGCGAACAAAGATCGATCTCCAATTGAATTGGAACTGGGCCCAAGGGTTTCTAGACGTCGGAAAGTATCTGTGTGGTGGGACAGACCTCCTACTGGATTTGAACATATAACTCCGTTGCAGTATAAAGCAATGCAAGGTTTGTGCTTACAATTTCTGTCAATTTCACTCACTTGGCTAACTTCGTATATTTATGACAATTTGATTCGATTTGCTCAGCCGCGGGTCAAATACCTGCGAACTTAGTTTTGGATACGCCGGCAGCTGCTGTACCTGTGGTTGGTTCCACAGTCACTAGGCAGGTATGGGATTTTCCTGGAGTTGTTAGAATTATCAATTTTACTATAATTTATATTGAATTGTAATGTCGGCAGTCATACCTGATAGAATCAATTTGTCAAATACTTTGGCACAGGCACGGAGGCTCTATGTAGGCAATATCCCCTTCGGGATATCGGAGGATGAAATGATGGAATTCTTCAATCAACAGATGCATCTTTCCGGTCTCGCTCAGGCTCCTGGAAATCCAATTTTAGCTTGTCAGGTCAACCTGGATAAAAATTTTGCTTTTCTGGAGGTACTATGAAGTGAAGTCTCGATATCATCTGGGATATGTGAGAAAGGGATTATATTATTTTCAAGAATATTTCGATTACAGTTCCGCTCGATTGATGAGACAACACAGGCAATGGCTTTCGATGGAATCAATTTCAGGGGTCAAAGTTTAAAGATCCGAAGACCGCATGACTACCAACCAACGCCGGGAATGGATCCAGTTGTAGGTGTTCCAGCACCAGGTGCAACAGGAGTGACGATGTGTAAGTACGAATATGGCTTAGTTGAAACGTCTGAATACCTTAATTTAATATCCCTAGATAATTGTTTTTCTAATATTTAGCAATGGATGGAGCCGTGGTCAGCACTATTGTGCCAGACAGTCCTCATAAAATCTTCATCGGAGGGTTACCAAATTATTTGAATGAAGACCAGGTTTGTATGACACTTTTCAAAACATATTTGTTGTTAAGCGGTGTTTAGGCCTTAGTCTAGACGAACTTAGCGTCCTTTATAGGCACAGGAGTTAGTTAGGATTTTTAAGTAATTTCATTTTATTTGCGGTGTTCCAGTCACTCAAATTCAGATTTCTCGTTAAGTTTTGAGCATCTGGGCGAAAATATGAAGCGTTAAATAATGAGGGTCTAGAATTAGGTTGACAGAAACTAATTAACGTTCTAGGCATTTTAGGAGTTGCAGAGATATGAATGTTCAGCAAGAATTAATGCGTGACTTCTATTTCCCTTCCCTTGTAGCCCAGGTTTGTGGGCAAATGGTTTGACATGAGTTTGGCCGAATCTACAACTCCTTCAGCCCATTAAAAATTACTTTCCAAATTCATTTTCTCAGTCTGCCCAAGGCAAGTGAAATATTTTACTATTTTCATTTTTCCAATTTTCAAAGCAGGAAATGGAAATGAACACTGGTAAGTAGACAGTGGACAGAAGGATATTGCATTTTGTTTACAGAAACGTTGCACGCAGGTTATTTTAGAGGCCAACGGTCATTCCGGAATTCGAAGAGGATATGTCCCGATTTTTTTTAAATTCTAGCACCCTTCCACTGAGGCTGGGACGAGAAGAATTTGTTTTATTTTGCAGGTGGCAAAACCGCGAATTCTAATGCCAAATTTTTTTTGGGTTTTTAGCACGAATCCATTCGCCGCCGTGGCTCGCCAATACTTAGTTTAACATAACCTTCTTGCTGGTGGGGGATGATGCGGAAATTAAAACTTCCAGAATTACAGGGTCGCAGACAGCTTAAAGACATTTTCATTCTAATTTGTTTGAATTCTTGTAGGTCAAGGAACTTTTAAGTTCGTTTGGGAAACTTCGTGCGTTCAATTTGGTCAAAGATTCTGCAACCGGACTGTCTAAAGGCTACGCCTTCTGCGAGTACGCGGATATCAGTATCACAGATCATGTAAGACAAGAGATATCGTCCAGTCAACTGCTAACTTTAATTTTTTGATTTCCTCCTCTCCTTTTCCTCTCTGTTCCAAAAAAATTGTAGTTAACAGTTGACCACATATTAACTTTATCTACGTTGTTGGTCAACAGTTTATAGTAGCTTAGCTGGTTTTTGTAGGCAATTGCAGGTTTGAATGGTATGCAACTCGGAGATAAGAAATTGATTGTGCAGCGCGCAAGCATAGGAGCTAAAAACGCTTCCGTCACTGGATTGAGCACGGTGGCGATTCAAGTCCCTGGTAAGTCAAATACATAAAAAAATCTACGGTTTTTTTTGTCTCAAAATTTATCAAATTCTCCTCACTCCTACATAATCGCTTACTTTTTTTTCAAGGAATGCCAATGATGATTGGCATGGGTGGTTCTGGCCCTCCGACAGAAGTCCTTTGTCTCATGAACATGATCACTCCCGACGAATTGAAAGATGAAGATGAGTACGAGGACATTGTCGAAGATATTAAAGAAGAATGTGGAAAATATGGAACGGTTCGGTAAGCACTTGGACTGAAATAGTCATTTTGAGTATGGAAACCTGGATACTCTAATAAGAAACGTAATTATTTATCGTTCTCATTTCCAGATCACTTGAAATTCCAAGACCGATTGAAGGTGTAGACGTTCCAGGTTGTGGAAAGGTGTTTGTTGAATTTAATTCCTCAGGTGACTCTCAGAAGGCACAACAGGCTTTAGCGGGACGTCGATTTAGTAACCGTGTTGTCGTTACCTCATACTTCGATCCAGACAAGTATCATCGCAGGGAGTTTTAGATATTTAAGGATTCAGAATGGACGTCCTTCAGTGGTGAGGTTGATGAGTAGGAAAAGGCGAGTAAAATAACGTTGATCCTAACAGAATTAAAACGTTTCAACGAAAACGTTGAATGAATCCCTCCCATACCCCTTCCCAATTTCATTAACCAAACCATGGCTGTTTTATACTACAGACTTAACCCACTTCTATAAAAACTAATAATTTTCCCCATACATTGAAGTGTTTGTTCCTTTAAATTTTGATGTCCGCCTGGAGGAATTGACACATCATGGGATATGGGTTTTAAGAAGTTGTAGAAATTACCGATTATATTTAACTTTAAAGAAATGAAAGTTTTCAATGTAAAAATGTTAGTTCCCCCGGCTGTTTGTTTTCTATTTCCTTCTGGGTTATGTAATTTAATTTTAGACAACATCACATCATGCAACCTTCTAATTCTATTTGAGCAGTGGAAAACTCAACTTTCAACTTACGTTGGTTACGAAAGAGTAAAAAAAACAGTTCTGGATAACAATCGAACGGTATAACTTTAATTAACGTCAGTTTGCATTATAAAAAACAACTAAGATTAAAAAGAATGACTTGAGAGAGGTCTTGGCGTTTCTTGTTGGCATTGTACAAAAATCATGAGATTATAAAGTTAGGAATTGGCGTAATAACGGTAGAAAACGTGAGATATGTTGGTTGGAATTGTATTTAGACTTTTGATCCTAGTGAAGTTGTGCTGGGGATTGACCTTTGACCCAGCTGATGTCCTCCTGCATTATTGTGTTGACTATATGTGGAACCAATAATAATTTGTGGATGCGTGGCGTAGGGAGTTACAAAATTGGCTGTATGTTGCTCTTGCATTGTCTTTACATGTGTCTGAGACTTAAAATTGGAATGCGTCATGGAATATTTCGAAGGGAGACCCGCTTGCTGCTGATGGTGGTGAGAATAACGTTGTTGTTGGTTTATGTCAGGTCCAGGCGACTGGCTGGATACCTGTGCACTGACTGTTTTAAAAGAAAGGTGTCATGGAAAGCGTTAGAAAACTTTCTTAATTTCGGTCACATCCACTTACCATATTGAGATCGGCGTGGAAGTGAGTTTTGTTTCTGTAGATTTGGACCCATTTGCTGCTGTTGGTTTTGATTTGTGATATGGAACTGTTGCTGCCTCGTTGCATAGAAGGGTGGCTGTTGTGGAACTTGGAATTGCGAAGCTGACTTTTGGCGTAACAATCCTCCAGCCGGGGGATGGAATGGCATAGTCGTTGGACTTGGCAATGTAACGCCGTTATTACCATTCTGATTCCGAACAACATAGATTGGTTGCTGTTGTTGCCTCAACGGAGGATACTGATTCGATGGAGCTTGATTTCCACCATGCTCTTGTAAAGCCGGGACACTTTCGTATTCGTAATAATTGGAAACTGGTCGTTCTTGGCGAGATTCCTTGGGATTTTCCCTTCGCTGAGAGTGGTAGTGCTGCTGGTGGCGCCGACTGTAATCAAATTGAAATAATTTACATTTCCAATTCTCATTAAACTTTGATGTAATTTCGGTTAACTAGAACTACTAATTATGTCTTTGTTAAGCTTGTAACTAGCGAAAGGAACTAAAGAATTTCACGATGGGCTCCGACGGTGCGATCCACGAAACACAAAAAATGCTAAAGCGTGGAAAAAGCAGTGCAGCCGAGTATATTGAAGGACGTGAGGTCAGAGTGGTCACAAACCTTTCCAGAATTGCCTTCTTTCGTTGTTCTACCACTGTATTTTTCATTTGACGAATCTGAACTCCAGACAGACGTTTATTTCCAGTATCACCGCTCGAACTTCTTTCACCATTGCTGGCACTACTAAATTTTTTGTTTAATTTTTACATGCACCACATACCAACAAAATGATTTCGCGCAGCATTTGACACAAATAACCTTCACATGCAGCAACCAAAGCCACCTTCCTAATGCGCAAAAATTAAATATTAAATCTGAACTGCTTACTTTAGGTGATGGCGTATCTCATCATAGTTGATATAGTGCGAATATTTTTTAGGATCAGCCATGGCAATTCGGCTTCTACTCCCAGGCCGGGTAATTTCATTGTACAGATCATAGCTAGCAGATCTAAGGTGACTAGGTGTGTTAGGATTTCCGTTAATATCGGAAGAAATAAGGTCACGCTCAGCGGAACGTGATGATGGTTGACGGTGACAGTCCATTGACTTTCTGAAGGGATGATTCGGCCTCAGGCTGTTGTTCGGTGGTGAAAGTGTACCATAAGCTGGACTTTTTCGCCCTATAGATACTGTAATCCCGTAGGGCGATTGATGCTGCTGGGACTGCGAACGTGCAGCACTTTCTTCTCGCTCAGACTCAACAAGACGACGATATTGTTCTTGAATTCGA
Source organism: Neanura muscorum (assembly GCA_019775825.1). NCBI lineage: Eukaryota > Metazoa > Arthropoda > Collembola > Poduromorpha > Neanuridae > Neanura > Neanura muscorum. Next base: position 15,588 of record JABASL010000207.1, on the reverse strand, counting down.
AGATTTTCGGCTTGTGCAACCTGTCGAGCTTTGTCCTGTTCAGCTTGCTCAAAATCTTCTCTCTCGAGCCTTTCAATATCAGCCTGCTGCTTCCGTAGTTCATTGGCGGAAAGTGGACCGTGTATCGACTTTCGGTGACGACCGAACCGAAACATCGAACCAAGGCCACGAAATAGTCCAGGTTTCTTTTTGCTTTGAGCCTTTGGTCTTTCCATAAATCGATTCTCCGTATTCCGAAGGGGGTTGTTGTTGACTGAATCGATTTGTAGCTCCAGATATACAGGATTCATTTTCTTCTTCTGCCACTAATACATATAAACTCAATAGGATCAACGTGACTAACCAGTAAATTAAATCTGCATTTGGAATTGGCAATTAATTGGATGGTAAATCTGATTAAATGCATCTTATTCTTACATGTTTCCATTTCATTTTCGTAATCCCCAAGAGGTGCTTCATAGCTCCTGTCCACAGCTTGTCTGAAACTCTCATTACATCCCCTTCCTCTTATAACCTTGACAGGCACAGGACCACTTCGCAGAGGTCCTGGGAAATAAAAAAATTCATTCCAAAGCAGGTTAGACTTTATTAAAAACAAATAGCGACGCTATTTTTTCGTCTTTGGTAAGGTTAATACGCTCAATACCGACAATATTGCCTTATAGTACATTATGTCCAGAATATTAAAATACATCATTTTATAAATCAAAACTGACCATAACCACTCTTGACATCTTCCTGAATCTGGATTTCCTGCACCATGGTTTGCAACGATTCCAAACTCGAAGACTTCTTCATCCCCAATGATGGTCCAATGTCTTTCTTCCCTCGTCGCTCTCTTCTTGGTTCTGAATGTTCATGCCTCGTCTTTGGTGGACTTCGATGAGTTTTCAATGACTCCACCAATGAGTCCGTGGAACCCCCGCGCTGCAGTTTACTCCCATCCATCTTATATCCTATCAAACGTTTACAACAAATGAAATTAGAACAAATTGGTTCCGAAAGTTTACGTAAGAGTGTAATAAAAAGCAACAAAAAAAATCCAGATAATTTTAAAATATATTATCCTTCACATTTAAAAATAATACATACTACACTACGGTAAGAGTTTTGCAAACTAAACACAGAATCCAAAGCAAAACAAAAGTTGAACGGAAGTTGAGTGAGGGAAGAGAGTACTTGAAGTTGAGCTAGTAGCTCCACATGCAAAGCATTCAAGAAGAAACGCACTTTGGCCCTTCTGCTCTTCGTCTTGCTTCTCTTTAAGTTTCCATTGGTGAAGAAGTTCTCGCAATTGGTCACCAAAGGTTAAACTCGCGGATTTTTTAGGTAAAAGTTCTGGCCCCTTGGTGGCGGCTCCTCGCATTTCCGGTATCTCTCTTCCCACATGAGATTCGTTTGAGGCAGCGAAAGGTCGCTTAAGTCCACGGGTCACACACTCTTCTAATTTGTATTCAATGTTTTCACGTATTAAATTATTCCCAGAAGCAATCCGAAACCATACCTACATAGTTTATGTTTCATGCATATAGTTTTTAAACTTAACTTTACCTTGCCGCTGTCGCTCACGCTCTTCCCTCAACTTCTTATTGCGCTGATAAGTATCAGTTCCTTTTGCGTCTAATGTCGCATGTCTCTTTTCACTCATACTCATACGTCCAAAAGCATCTCGAGCAAATCCCCCCGAATCCTCCTCCAGGCTCGTTTGGCTTGCATAAGTAACATCCGAAGGTAAACTTTGACCAGCAAATGGCACTACATTGCTATTATCCAGGATGCGATCCTTCGACGTCCCAAAGGCAGGCTTTTCTTTGTGTGCCAAAATATCTTCAGGAGTTAGAGATCCAGAGCGACGCGGGGGCTTTGATGGGGTTGAGTAGTCGTTTTCAAGTAAAACGAATTCTCCTCGTCGATTCTGAAGTAGATGAGCTTGATCACGAGTGTTGTAAGCGTTCTGAGAATGATTAGGCGCTGGAGAATGTATCAAGGGAGAATTTCTAGGTTCATTCGTTGCCTGTAAAATGTAAATGTAAATTTGAAATCATTTACCGCTTGAAAATATTGTTTCTGTCATTATCAATTATAGGAGCTTACCCGATAATAACTTTCACTCCGTACGGCGCCGCCATTAACTTTGCCTGTTAACCTCTCGACGACAGGATGCCTTGGGAGTTCGTCTGAACGATACTGAGAAACTACATGTGGATGTTGGAAGTGGCTGATGTGACCAGGGGTTATTTCTGATTTAACCCTAAGACTACTACTACGATTGTGAACGCCAACTTGAGGAGAAATATGTTCATTTGAATTATTGTTCTGACTGATGTGGAATTGACTATTTGAGAGATTATCTTGCGGTTTTGATACACTACCAGTCTGTCGCCCATCAACATGACTTTGATTACTTGGAACTCCTTCACGCTCATTTCCACGACTTCCATCTGAAAGTAAAGAAAATTCACAACCCTACATTTTATTACAACTGGTAGTTGAATAATTCTCGATAAACAGAAAATATTTTCTACTGGTATGTAAATACATACCAGCTGAAAATGAAACATTTCTCGATCCCCAAGAATCCAGTTCATCCCCCGATGCCGAACTGCCACAGGCACTCATATCTGTTGAGTTCGGCGCTGAGCTCGTTGGGATTCGGCGGGCGATCCTAAGTGTAATAAAGCCAGGCTTCGGTTTCGGTCCATCTTGGGTCAACGTTCGTCGTAGCGTTTCCATTGCGTCGACATTGGAGCGATTAAGGAGAGAGACATCATTGACACTCAAAAGTTGATCATTAGATTTCAATCTTCCGTCTCTCGACGCTGCCCCACCATGAATAACACTCTTGATATAAATGCCATTGTCTACTAGATTCCCTTTCTGAGCGTTTCCTTTGACGCTGATTCCCAGTCCAGCTTTTTCTGTATCCAGCACAGGGATGTCTAACACAAGAATTTCCCGCTCACTCCATGGCACTGCAGGTACATCTTCTTCGTTTACTTTGTCAGGTGGCTAAAAGCATAAAATCATAATTTGTTTCAATGTGTCAAATAAATTGAATATTCAAAGTAAAGATAAAAGAAAATTACAATTTGACGAGGTAATTTTGGACTCAGATCCACCCGCTCTTGTCTCGATACCAAAAGCTTAACAATTCCTCCTTGTGGAACATTCCTAAGAATTGAAACGGCTTCTGATTGACTTTTGCCTGTAATTTCAATTCCATTAACTTCCAACAATCGGTCGCCGGGTCTCAGTCTTCCATCGTCTATGGCGGAGCCCTAGAATAATCCAAGTAAATCAATTTAACCAAAGAATTAACATGAGACTTGATCAAAGAGGGAATGCTGATCACCATGGTTTAATTTAATTTTAAGTTGCTACAAAGTACCTCACTTTTACAGTACAAATACTAACCGTTGGCAGAACGTTTTTAATATAAATAGGGCAATTTCCTCCGGCTGGATTGTCTCTCGTCGTGATGCTGAAACCTAGGCCAGCATCCCCTTTTTTAAGCTCAATTTCATACTTTCTGCCGATCTTGCGCGTATTGGCCGAAATCAAGGAGTGCGTGGATTGACGCATTAATGGTAAACTCTGAACCGGGCCTGGTGAAGCCTTTCTTACGGCTGCTACCTTTGCGTCACCTACAACTTCAATAAATGCTCAAAATTAACCAATAGTACTTTCTGGATATGTTCTGTAAGTCAACATCAGACGTCACACGTATTTGCTGCGTTTATAGCATAATTGGGACTGACTTACTTTGTTCTTGTCCTTGAATCATGTTTTCCTTCTCCTCGAGATCTCCATTGAACTTAGACACCAAATGCTGAACGTGACTAACTTGCTGGTTGGATGATTTGGCCATTGATATCCCACTGTTCCGAAATTGTGATTTGACAATTTTAAGCTGCAGTTCTTCAAGTTTAAGTCCTTGCCTGAAAAGTTCCTGCGCCTGCTGAAAAGGCAGGCCCACGAGGGGATGGCCATTGATCTCAATTATTTTGTCCTGAGCTTCAAGTCTACCGTCTCGATCGATTCGGCCACCAGGCTCGACTCCTTGAATGATGAGTCCACGGTGTTCAGGAATCAAATGAATTCCAAGGGGCCCTTCCTCGTGTCTCAATCTCACTTCGACTACTTCCTCTTTTCGAAGTTCGCAATCTACGTCCCTCTCGGCTTTGTAGAGTGGTGTGGACGCATATGGTGGTGGGGACATCTTTGATTCAGGGCATGGCGAAGTGGCGGCACCGACAGGTTCTTTCCGTAAGCTTAAAAATAATGCCCTAGAACACAAAAGAACCGACAAATTAACACAGTTCACACAATTAGTAATTGATCCTAATAATAATAAAATAAATGATTCATGAGGAGTAGCTCGATGAATCAGATGTTATGAATAAAATGGCAAACGTTGGATCCTTGATCAAAAATGTCCAAGACGCAAACTTGTCTCACCAAAAGCTTCATTAGTTTGGATTACTCAAATTCTGACAAAGCTAGTGAAATGATACATATTGTTTATTACTCGCTCACCTGTCTGCAGCATCAGCCCATTTTCCGTCCATAGCAAACTGCATGGAATGTCTGTTAATCTCCCTGCTAAATCTCGATGGAGGTAGAAGCGCGTAGTTTGGACCATCATTGGAAGTAGGTCCTGGGTGATGGTGGCGCATTTGAACGGCGGGGGAATGTTGGAAGTGGCTTCCAACGGAAGAGGTTGGCGAAGGTAGAAATGTTGATTGGTGGCTGGTGGGAATGAGGTTACTGAAGTTAGTTGTAGATTGACTGGAAATCTGATTGATTGGATTGTAATCAGGCAGTGGTGAGTTTTGATTTTGATTAGATAGTGGTTCTCTTCTCATCATGTTTCTAGTGGGCGTAGAATGACTGGAATTGATCATAACGGTTCCAGTAGCACTTGATCCCACCACCCCAACTGGTGGGCCTTTTTGGATATTGGAATTAAAAATTACGGAGTTCTCTCTGCTACTGCTGTTCACACTTCCTTGGCTTCCGTTTCTTGAGGCTTCATCACGACCACTGGTTGAAGAGTTCTGAAAACAAAAATTTAAAGGTCAAAAATTGACAAATGGAGTTAAAATACTGCAAACACGGAAACGGCCACAGACACAGCCAATTTAACTATTTCAATGAAAAGTTTAGCCATACGACCCTTGAAATATTTAAAATTGCACTGATCGGTGGTTACCTCATGGGAAGCTAGTTTTGACTCAAAATGTAAACACCACAGCTATTTTAACTATTGTAAGCCTAAAGTTAACCTCAATAATACTTATTATATGTATTTTTGTTGCTCTTCTTGTACGTCTATTTCTTAGAAAATCCTTATTCGTTCCAAAATATTTAGCCAAACCTCGGTTCAGTTTCAATTGAAAGCACACAACATATACTACACACAAACTTCATTAAAGAGAGGGATTTCTGCCCCTTTCTGTGAAAAGCTAGAAGTCTTTCGTAGTTTTTTACCTTTCGGTTAAAAGCCTGACCATTCTTTTGAAAAGCTTGATGGTAAATTACAGGTATGTTCTGTTGTATCTCTGCATGAAACAGGGGGACTCATGTTAGTCTATGTATACAAACAAAAGCGGGGAGCTAAGACCAGAACTTTGACTGTTACAATCGTGGAAGGAAGCTAGAAAAAATAACAATAGTTTTGAGTGGCCACGGCAGGCGAAAAGCACCTGTCAAAGACCAGGAATGGACTCGGAATTATTTATTAACCAATGAGGAAATTGCACAATTCAGCATCCCTCCCCTCGCTCATTCATCTGACTCAGAATAAGTTTTCAAAACAGCACAGAAGCTGAGCCTCCATTGATTAAATCCAACTTCCTGCCACTCCTTTGCACAAATAAATAGTAACAACTAGCTGACCTGGTATTTAAATTCAATACTAGGCTTCACAGTCTATGCTGGAGTCTGAAAACGACATCTTTCGCAACAGGAACTTCAATGTTATTAACGGTTAAAATTATCCAAGTTTCACTTTCAAATCAAATTTTCTTTCCACTTCTTAATGTTCAGTTCACAACCACAAAGACTTAAAATTAAGGCGCATAAGGATAGAATTTTAACAAAAAAAAATTATAATAGAAATGAAGAGAAAGCGAAAGGGACTCGAAAATTGTTGAGAATGGAAGTCGGTAAATTTGTGTCATTTAGGGGTAATGAATGACGTTAATTTCCTATGCGGAGCGAAAGTACAACGAATTGTTGAATTTTAAGATTTCTTACTTTTCCGTCTTTGTGGACTCCAGGTGGAACAACGCTTGAGCCTGCGTCTTCATCAATAATTGGTGCGGCAGACCATCGCTTGGAAGTGTCGAGAGGAGGAATAGGAATTGGAGAAAGTCTGTTCAGGGCTGGCTCACTTCCGCGGCGTACTTGAAGCGTAAGACCACCATTCGAAGGAGATCCACTTCCACCATGGCTGTTCAGCTCTTCATCAGTAATCTCAATGTCAGTTCGTCCAAAATGACCAAACTTTTGGTCATTCTAAAAATGAAAAGCACTGGTTAACTTCAAACAAGAATTCAACGGCATTCAAGAATCAACTTTGACTGTCGTTGCGTAGTGCTAAAATAAAGTTCATTTCCTATTTACTCAAGCAGTGACGCATATTAATTAATGGTTTTGATGAAAATGGCTGAGTATGATTGAAGTTAATTAATTTCTAAAGCAATGAAATTTATTCATCAACCCACAGCGCGTGTGCTGGATCGTTGTGGTTCGTTATACATATAATGAAATGCTATGGAGGAATTAATATTGCAAATTACTCCTTTTCGACATTAATGCAGTGCAAATTATGCACTGCTCGCTGTCAAGAGTTCAACTGCAGCCTGAATTCTCTAAAAACACTTTTGAAATTCAATCAAATGAAGTTAAGTCGCGAACTGAATTTATGTATTTGCCAGTGAACTTTCTTAACATTTTAACTCATTCTGTTCAGAATGTATTCCGTGAAAGCCAGCTCATGGAGTAAAAAAGAACCCAGTCAATGGACGATGGGAGATCCTTACTAAAGATTAAGACATCTACTTTAAAATTAAGGGGTAGGAACTACCAGAAAATCCGGCGATATTTATTCGCTTGTTTCTCACTTGGAAAATGTCTGGACTGGAAGTTCCGACGGAGCTGGCGCTTGTACCATCGCCTGGAATATGTTGAAGTGATGGCATACCCTCCTGCTCTTCCTCGTAAATGGCCATGATTCTAAGAATTATTACAAATAAAGGAATTTCGATCAAAAGAAAGTTAGTTAGAAAAGAAAGAAAGTTAAGAAAACAAGAACAACTTACTGTTCCCGGTCGTCAGCGACATCAACCAACCGATCATCCGGATCCAAAATTCCACCCTCACACTCCGTCTTCAGCTTTTGTACGACTAACCACGAATCAGCACTCTGCAAATAGTTAACAAAAATAGTTCATTAAGGAAAACAATCATGCATTCCTTTAATTATATACAAACGAACACGCCCGTAAATCCCAGTTACCAATTACCCTAAAACGCTTGTCATAAAATTATTAAAGGAACAATGAGAAAACAGAATCTTTCCAAGTCAATTTTTACAATGACAAGTTAAGTAGGGCACGCAAATTAGAAGAAGCGACCTCGCTCCCTCTTCCACGGCGGCGGTGACAAAACAAGCCCAAACACTTTCTTGTTGTAGTTAGCAGTACTGCGTTTTACAGTTATTCTTCAATTCTCTGAAACATTGCCACCACGGTCTCAGCGATTTCCTAACTCTATATTTGTTGAGTCATGCTACAATCAGGATGCAAAATGCAATAATTCCAACTCCTGTAATTAAATCCGAAGTAGAAAAAGTTCGCATCAGATTTCCATCACCAGTTGGTGATTGTAAGAATTGTAAGTGGAGTTGACTCCTCTTACAATTCTTACAATTTGCGAACTGCCTTAACAAAATACATGCTCGTCATATTAGTTTACAGTTTGCTCATGCTTTTATGACCCTTTGCAAATCACAAATACTACAAAATGCGTCAAAGTTGAAGCCATCAACCATACGAGAAGTTTGGATTCTATCACGTCAACTCGCAGCTCAACCTGGTTTTAATAACATATAAGAACTCGAACCAATTGCAAGCAATCCCAATCAACAGATGAAGAAATCATACAACCCAAGTCTTCGAATCCAACAGCCATCTTTTTGCAAAAATTTTTTTTTATTAAACCGGTTTTTTGCACTTAAGAAAAAGTGTTTTAAAAAGCTTGTACCTAATTTACTTTGAAAGAAACTCATACTTCTTTGAATCGTGATTCGTGACCTTTGATCTGCCGGTGGATACGAGGGTCGAAGCACCCTTTGCAATTAACAATTTTTTTCAAACCGCAAAGAAAAAATAAAATACCAAGGTTATTTTATTTTCGACTGTATCATGTCGAAAAAATCTTTCTTCAAACTTCATTTTATAGAATAATTATCCAACCTTTTGTATAACTCGAGGTTCGAGCGGAATAATTCGAGAGCACTGAATTAAATCTGAGTCTGATATTGACTTCCGTCTTTCCATTTTCCAGAGATCATACTTCCGAGAACTTTTTCTTCTGAACAATTTCGATAGTCGTCGCACTCCAGTGGTCGTGGCCACGGTTGGCCGCCCATTTCCACCATTCTCAGCCATAACAGATCCCCCACCCTCGTCATCCTCTTCTACAATATTCAAGGTTAAGTCTGGATCACTCTGGTTAATTTGAATTATCGTTCGGTATTTCATTCCGAATCAAATATCACACAAGATTTTTAAATAATTTAAACGGTAAATGGTTTCGCAGCATCCTAAAATACTTTTAGTACCAACATAGCAGTCTGGTTTTGGTTTCAACTGTCAACGACATTTTATGTGCAGATAGTTTAGATTTTGTTTTCCATATATAAAATAATATGCTGCAATGCAGCAAATATTATTCTCAAGTCTCAACTGTCAAGTCTCCATTTGGCCTCTGCATAGTGAAGTTGAAAGGGCACAGAGGCATGCAATTTTAACAAGGCCAAGACAAGGTGGCACTTAACTTCACTTAGAATCTTCTGCTGAACTTTTCAGTTGCCTAATTATTGTTATGGCAGTGAGGAAAGTCGAAAGGAACTTTAAGGAAGAACACGAAATTCGTTTGCAAGATACATAAAACACTCGTAAAACCCGGCACTAAATCAACTTCCTCACAAACGGAAATCACATCAAGAAGAAGTTGAAAGAAGTACAAAACAAAATATCACATAAACCATTACTTTAAGTGGAAAAAATCATATTTAAGTATCGAAAAACACGAACGGAACTAATCACAAGAGAATTCTCCGACGACGCATTAACAAATCAACTTAAATCAAAAAATAAAATCCAACTTCAACAAGCGAAAAGCCCTTCTTTCGATTTGCTTTCAAGAATATTCGAACACAGACGTCAGCACCTCCACATCTTCACTTCACCACAATAATTGCAGAAAAAAGGAATGAAATTTCCGAGAATTTCCCTTAAGATTTTAGTTGAAGTTGCTCTGTTTCGACTACTTCAGAATCAACCTGCCGACTGTCTTGAGTGAGAGAGTTCGACGCGTATAATACTATTATAAATGATGTTGGATTGTTTCTTTTTAGTAAATTATCAAGAAACGAAAATCAGAATAGAAGAATGGGACGGAAGGGTGGAAGTTTAAGTGCGAATTAAGTTAAAGGATTCTCCCCATTTCCAACTTTCCACTTATTTGCACAACAAAAACACTTTAAAAAGTTCCACTTTAAAGACCATAGAAAAACTAAATTAGATTTGGTTGTGGCAGGGAGTGGCAATAGGAACAATTATTCTAGAACTGGATGTGAGGAAGTGAAGATGATACGAAATGGGAACTGGTTCTGTTCTTAATGGTCACTTTGCGTCTTAATTTCTATTGGCACTAACAGTGACTCTCTTCTTGATTTATTATTAAGAAGACGAGAGCAAGAATAAGAACTGCGAGAGTGTCTGGTAGCATTAATGAGAGTTTTCATAACTTCTAAGTTACGATTGAGCTCGTCTTCAAGGATCTTGCTTCAACTGGTAAGTTAGTCATAGGCACAATTGAAATTAGAAGAAAGACAATACAATTATCAACCAGCACTCAACTCTTCCACCAACCAACCAATCCGAAATCACCTGTGACAATTAGCACAAACATTCCTTGATAAAGGGTAAACATTGTCTGTTATGTTAGCAAAGAAACCACAAATACAAAATTCTTGTGACATGTCAAATGACAGATTCAAATTTCACTTGCACAAAAAAAAAATCAGTCTAAAATTCACTCCAGAGGGCTGTAATTCAACTGATGGAGAAATGAAAATTTTAATTTTTTCCAGTAGCCTCTTGGCTTCGAAGTTAAATGGTAACACGTTAGTTTTAAGCTGTCGTACGATTGGCCTTAAAATTGAAATTAAGTGAGAATGGAAGCCATCGCAATTGCAAGTGTTGAGTCCCTGTTTCTACTCTGATGAACTTCTGTGTCACCCTTCCCATTAAAATTCAACAGGACTCACAATCACAATGCCGACTGACTTGGATTTTGTTTACTAAGGAAAGGACTACGGACATGACATGAATCTTATTTCAAGACAACGAGGAACAGTGTACATGGATCATCTCAAACAAAATCTCACTGGGAACCTCCCTCCCTTAGAGTAAGTGTCATATACCAATTTCAAAATTAGAAATAATTATACTGTGCAAATATCTTGTTTAAAAATTTGCCAATGGCTGAAATCAAGGACAATGGTTGTAAATTACTTTGGATGACAATGACAACTGACAAGGCTTCACTTTCTAGTGGGAAGAGGGAGACTCGTAATTCAATTTCCAAATTCCAATCCAATCCTTCGTCGAGATTGCACAGCGTCAACAACAAAAACGAAACAAGAACTACGACACGCGAATAAATGAACAAGAAATAATGGATGGTACTCAACCTTCCATTATCTAGCTGTATCAATTTATTTAAATTAATTGTACAATAACTACTGTATTTCACGTCATGTTTAGAACACAGAAGCTTCTCAGATTGATGAAGGGGTTAGAAAGTAAAAGATTTTTAGAAAGTAAAGGCAACTTCATCAGGATTTTCCCTACTTACAATAAATACTAGGTACTGACAATGAGACGCGGAAATTAACAAAAAAATTCCTGGACGGGTTGCACGGTGTGACAAGAATTCGCCGACTTCGTTCTAAATAACTACAAACAATGGACATTTTAGACTTCCGCAAAACATCCACCTTTTAGCCAATCCAATTTAGCAACGCAACGCAGCTGAATACAGATCAAAATTGGAAATTGGAAGCTCAAAATTGGAGCTTGGATGATCAAAATTGGAAATTGGAAGCTCAAAAAGTACAACTTTATGAATCGATGTAAGTGATCGAGAACCACCTGAAAGAGACCGTGGAACCACCATTTCGATTTTTAATATCGTCAATTAATGGAGAGATGGCAGCCTACTGCTTCTGCTTGATTCCCACGATACACAAAATCCAACTTTACTAAACAAAGCCACAAAGGATTCGGGACAAAAGACAACAAAGCTCAACGAACAGCGACCATGAATTTTGCGAGCGCCAGAGGCAAAATGAATTATAAAATACAGGCGAAATAATATGGCAGATGGGAATCCGAAGGAAGCGTGATGTGATGTCAGTCGGGAATTTTATCTCAATAATGATTTCATTCTGATGATGAGTTCGCATAAAAAATTGTTAAATGAAATACTAATAGTTTTCCTTTTTGACATTTAATAAAAAAAATTAAAATCCCAGCCAAAAAAATTCATAAACACAATATTTGTGAGTACCAATCAATCAGACAATGAAGGATCCCATATGATGTTTGTTTGCATTGTCATGTGCTCTGCTCAGTGCTCACTGTACATGATTAAGTGTCCCCCAGGTCCAGGTTTGCAGACAGTTTCTTACATTATTGACATGTGCAAGAAAGGAGCAAGAGCAACACACTTTTTACAAGTCTTGGATTGATTTATAGCACTTTAATCCCACGCACGCTCTCAGTCGAATGCTCCTACAACCCCAGAGTAAATAATTGTGAAACAAATTCATAATGTTATTCAGACTTTAAAGGTCATGTGAATTTCTTATTAAAATCTCAATATTAATATTTTTAATTTTAATTTATTTTATTTGTAATAAAATTTCAAGCCGAGTTTTATTATGAATAAGTTACCACCCGATTGGATTCTCCACCAATGTTTACCCCAATTTTTAGCGTTTGTTGAGCCTAGTCTGGATTTCCATTTCCGTATAAGAAGTTTATCACTGCTAGGTTTGGTTCGAGGTTGGGCCGGGCGTGTTCACAGTTGGAATTCCGCCTCACAAGCCCAACTTTATGTCTTGAAAACTTCGAGTAGAGTATCCTAACGAGATCAAGTACTTAGATATAGAGTAACTAGAATGAATCTTCATTAGAGCCAATCAGAGGTGACACAGATGACTTGCTAAATCATTCATACTTAACTCTAATGACATTCCCCTCAATTCAAATCTAGGAGGGTCCTCCTAGATTCAAATTAAGAATTCAGTAGATTCCCAGATTCGGTTTCTACGTGAAAGGCACAACAGAAAACAGACCAACGGACTGTTACAGGTTCCCCCTCCAGTTCTCCATATTACTCCTACACATGGCACTCTGCTCAAATTTCAGTTCCACCAGGCACCTTCAATGTCAGTCGATACCAATCAATCATTTAACGGAAAACTCAACGCTATCTTTCCCTTCGTTCAACTCCTCTACTTTAGATCCAGATAGTCGAGACCATAATTTTCACATTTTTGCAACTCTGCTCCGTGCAGAAAATATGAGTAGTGTTGTGGAAAACGTGAAAGTTAAGGTCTCGGCTATTTGGTTCTGGAGAACATTCTCCACTTTCACCGCTTTGTTTCTAACAAAAAAAAAACAGAAAGCTATGCAATTAAGGACTGTTTCCTCTGTTCACCTTGAAAACTGTCAATTATTAAACTTTTTAGTCCATTTCTGAAGTCGAATTTCATTATAAATAGTTCTGAAAACCCGCACCGAAATCATAATATGGGGAACTGATCTAAAAATGGTATACCTGAATTCTTCTGCTTAATTTCCTTAACAACTAAACCATATTGCCTTCGCACGCATATTTTTTAACTCATCCTAATCAACTTCGAAAGTAAACTCGAGTAAATTACAATAATTATTTTAGTACCAAGATTAACTTCCGCCTTTCTTCAAATTTCTCATTTCAAAGAGAAAGAAGACGCAGAAGAGAGAAGACGAGCGTACAACAGAGTAATCGGTGATGTGAGGTGGCTTTAAAACTTGACGAAATTGCTGAAGCCGCGCTTAATTCCCATGTTTACAGATCATTATGAGATAGCACCCTACAATCCATCCTTATAAAAAAAAACTATGAAAACTGTCCCAGCAAAAGAGATTCTCTTGCTGTAGAATTTCGTGTCATGGTCCTCGTTCATGGGGTACTTGCCCTCTAATTCTCAGCCTAACTGCCCAATTGTTACATCCCACCCAAAATTCTACTCATTTCCTAAATTCCTTTTCCTTCCTATCAAAAATCAAACTAAAAAAGTTCTGAAGCACCAAAATTTACAATAAAAAGAACAATATTCGCACACGTTAGGCTGAGGACTACAATTCGAATAGGAGGAACCACTCAGTAAAAACCTTCAATAAAATTCATCTACACGTTTATTCTTAATTAATTAACAATCATTAACCACACGCATCTCCCATTTAATAGCATCATTCTCATAACTTTACTTAATTCCATTTCGGACGCAAAGTAGGCATAAAGAAGTGTATCTATTCAAAACAAAACTCGATTTGTAAACCACAATAAAATTGTACCTGTTTACCCTCGTCCTCTATTCATCGTTTATCCGATGGAAGCTCGTATCCGTAACTGCATAAATGCAAAACGGTTTCCCGTTGTGGCAAAAATGGCAGCCAACTGCTAAATAATGGTTTGAGTCCAGGTCCAGCTTTTGTGTGATTTTCTTTACAACGATGAAGTTTTTGCAGTTTTGCAGTGGTGGATATGAGCTTCCGTACTTTTCTAACCCTGTCCATGTCCATGTGAGTACTAAAGTAGAAGAACATGAATCGAGTCTATACAAATTATTGTAAAAAAAAAATTCGACACATTTTGGGTTTATATTCTTTAATTGACGTAAATAGTCGAAAAAAATACGAAGATGCGTAAAGTTTTGCAGTTATTTTTTGTTAATGGAACTTTACGTAAACCCATCATTCATAGATACATCGTGGTAAAGAATCCTTCAGGGTACTAGTACTCCTGCTACGAAAAACGAAATAGTGTAAATGTAAAAAAAAAAATCTGAAACAAAAGGTGGCGTGCCTCTAGACAATCGGAATCACGATGAAACGGAAGTAAGATCCTCAGTTTAGGATCCATTCCATATTCAGCTAAACTTTTTCACATTATTTTCACGTCTTGCTGTGATTCGTCACAGGAAGCATCATTTCAAAAATCATAAGTATTGCACAAAAATCTGCCCGCACCGCACTGGCACTGTCATATAAATAAGAATATTTCAAAGTTTGGCAGTGTACCGTGTATCAAAACTGGTTGTTCCAGAAAACCTTACAGCAAATGATCTTTATTATAATAAAGATTTCTCCGCTGTCCGCTATATAAACTTTTTCCAAGCGTGATTAAATTCGAATCAAAATATTTCTTGACAAAAGTTGTATTCAGCTTTAAGTAAAAGTAACGTTAATGAAGTTACAATTAGGTGTTTTCTCGGTAATTCCAATTTACGTCACCACTATAATAGAACACCTATCTGAGGTTGTTCCAGTAGGTTACAGTAGTGAATTTGAAGTGAGTTGGTGCATAGAATAACCTAAAAGTTAACGGCTTGGCGTTGGCACACATGTAAAGTTTCGTGTCAAGAAAGGAAGGGTGGCTGGATTTGGACATTACGAAGGCGGGTACTTAAGGGCAGGAAACATCTGGCAGATGACGGTGAAGGAAGAAAGACACGGTTGGAAATTATGGCGGTTGCTAACCTAACGCCGTCCCTTCGCTTTGAAGCATGAAGCAGTAACTTTACCACTTTCCAACCTGCATCAGTTACCCAATTTTTATGTTCAAAGCATACCCTTAAATTTTCAATTCGATTCCTCAACACAAACAACTGAAAAAGTAGAAAAGTACACTCACTTTAAGTACCCTACGTAACCATGAAAATTATTATTCAATCCACTCCCACATACGACTCAAACCACAGGAAAACAGAACAACAGAAGTCTTGGAGTAATTCAACAAAAAGCCTTAAAATCATCTAATACGCTTCTCAAATCTCGCTTGAACTTCGTCCCCCTCAAAATTATAAAACAAACCAATCCTACAAAACAAAAGAAAGAACACATGTAAACCCAAAACTTTCAGTCTGGTTTTCAGTGTCTTTGAAGTTTTAATTCAGCGTGAACACCTGTAACTTTTTTTTTTATACATCCTGATATGAAATTAAAGCTAAGCCCTGCAGAA
>JABASL010000206.1:0-22930 GCA_019775825.1 Neanura muscorum | reverse complement strand
CCGCTCGCTTTCAGATTTTTTCGTCAGAACTGAAAAACTGAGAGATTTCACTTCTGACGAGCCAAGGGGGAGTTGAGCCATAATATTTTCAGATTATTTCGAACACTTGTAGAACAATTTTTAGGTCCGGGGCGGGACCTAAACCGGGACTCCCGGTTTAAGTTTTGGATGAAACGAACTGCTTAATCCAAAGCTTAAACCGGGATTTGTAGGTTTAAATGTTGCTAAAACTATCCAGTCGAAACCTAAACCTAAACCTGGATAATCCAGGCTGGATTAATTTTTTTTGCCAAATTTCCCATGGATTTGATAAGATTCTCCGATAATCACCTTATGGTCCTTTACGAAATTTGTGCTCAAGCCTCCTAAAAATAGTAACTCGAGTGTTTTGGAGTTGACAAGAATTCTCTTCAAATTCAATTTATTTTTCTTTTTATTTAAAAATCCCAGCCATTAATGGCGCTATTCCAGAAACTAGACATGCCCGATTCTAGAATCGAAAGGATTCCCCACTCGATCCTAGAATTGGGCTTGTCTAGTTCCAGATGCCTGGGGGGCTGGGGATGAAAATTAAGCTTGTTAGAATTAGAATTAGTTTCAACTTTACGAAACTCGCAATGTTTCCAAGCAATGTGGAAGGTACATACATATTCGAATACGAAAGTATCAAGTGACAAAATTGTTAAATTTCTTAAGTAACTTAAGCTAGAGGAGAAGGTTACTTTACTTGGGACGTTCACTATAAACAGTCCAAGGTAATTTAATACTTTTCAGCTTGGAATCAAGGATGAGATGACTTTTGCACGTAGTTTCATGCCTATAAATGATAGAACTCCTTTTCAGAACAGTCATGGCAGTCAGGACATTGGAACAAAATGGGATTTTACCATATCACGTACCAGCTTTTGTTTACATTAGGACCTAAACAAGGATTCGAATAGTGTTAGGTTACTAAGAAGTGCTGAGCACTCATCAGTGGTTTAGCAATCATTTACAACATGTTGCACTCAAGAGTTTGTCAAGTTGATTGTGTCAAGGCATTTGAATGACAACACCACCATAAAAAAAAATTTCCGGCCTTTAGGGATGCCATTGAGTCTACAAGTATCAAGGTTAAAGTTAAGACAACTAGAAATGGTGTGAATGCTTTAGAATTTTGATGTTGTCAATGTTGAGTAAAATCTGTTAGCATCTGTGAGTGACATGGGGCCAGAAGCTAGCCATGTCCATGGAAGTCAGTTTCTCAAAGTTTCAAGACCTGAAGTTTCATGTGAAACTTTGAGATTGAAATATTGACAATTTTTGAAATCCTTTCCAGACGAATTGGTGAACGAAAAGGAAAAGTACAAGTCAATTTCCGACGAGCTCGATGTTACCTTTTCCGAACTCACTGGCTATTAAAATGCATCTTTACTTGCTGCATCAATATTCAACATTCAGCATTTCAAACTCTATTATACTTTGTCATGTTAGTCAAATTCGACTTTTCAAATTCGTATTTCTTTCGACTGGTTTGAAATTTTGTTGATTCATTTATTTTTGGTTGGACAAATTCTGACAAATTTGGACAAACTGCACAGAATTTTGCACTGCTAAATCGCTTTCACCAACGTCCGTAACTCACTGATGTGCTGTAATTTTTGCGAAGTAAAGAAATTGTATAGCATTTCTAATCTAAACTTTGACGCTAGTAATCTGTTGTTGCATTGCATTTTTTAAATATATTTAAAAAAAAAAATATGTATGGTTTGAAGTTGTTTCCAGGATATAGTCACGTCACGTCACGNGCGAAGTAAAGAAATTGTATAGCATTTCTAATCTAAACTTTGACGCTAGTAATCTCTTGTTGCATTGCATTTTTTAAATATATTTAAAAAAAAAAATATGTATGGTTTGAAGTTGTTTCCAGGATATAGTCACGTCACGTCACGTAGACGGAATTCAGCTTTTCAAAACTTGCTCCGCTTTCACAGGCTTCCACTTCATGAACACTTGAGAAAGTGGAAGATCTCTGGAAGCCTAAGCCACGGCCTCGTGAGGTCGTCCCCCCAACAACGAAATTCCTAAAGTGGAAGCCGGTGAAAGGGGATTTTTGAAATTTGAAATGAAAGGTTTGATATACGTAACCCTTGTGGCTTGTATTCCAATTATTTTGAATTTTTTGGAACTCATGGATTTTCTAATGGCCTAGTAGTTAACACTTACTTATTTAGTTAAGTTGAGTTGAGTGCTGCTTATACTACTGGAATTGACTGTGAATAGCTTTAATGCTCCTTTCTAATCAGTTTGTAACATTATTAAAACCTTTGGTTTAATGATTTTTTGCCAGTTTGATTTTTATGTTTTTTGATTTTGAATTATAATAATTTTAAAGTTGAAAAGACTCTAATGGACTTTGTGTGTTTTGATTGGTATCTTTGCAGATGATTTGGGGAATGAGAGAGAAAAATACAAATCAATTGCTAATGAGATGGATCAAACCTTTGCTGAATTGGCCGGAATCTAGATGAATAGCCATTGCTTTTAAACAATTTAAGATAACGAACCTGAACAAACTGCAGATCCTTTGCTTAACCAATAAAAAAAAATCAAGAAGACTCCAAATCATTGACAGAGTTTTTGAAAGTGAAAATTTCAAACAAATGGTGATGATGATGATGATGATGATGAAGAATGAGGGAATAAAACATGAATGATGAAAAAAGAATGATGGCGGGGTGTTCCTTCTTGGCTGGTTAAAAAAATTACGTCCCATAACTGCCTCATTGACAGTTAAAATTTAAAAAAAAAACTTTCTGTTTTGTGGTGTACTTTCTGTTTACTTATTATGCGATTTAATAATAATCATGATTAAAAGGTCAACACCTAATTATTGCCTTAAGAATTTAAGACGCTCATCAGTCATGACACTTCATCTTTTTTTTCACTGCATTTTTATGGCACGTTAACAGAAATAATTTTTTATCAAGTCCATAAGGAACTTTTGAGTCATCAACATTAATTGCACCTCGTGAAAATAAATAAATGCTACTTTCGATTGAAAACGTTAAATTAAATTAGGAAAAATATATTCCATACAAGCTTTTTAGCTCCAATTTCCGTTACACTAAATAAAGCTTTTAATTACGATTCATTAGTGATTAGGATTCATTTTTTTTTAAAGTGAAAGTAAGCAGAAATGGTTTTTCTGAAATATTTTTGAAAATTTTGAAAACAAGTTAGCTCAGATTTGAACGAAAATCCTTTTGTTATTTAATATTTTTATTTTTTGGTTTTTCAATTATTTATTTGAACTTTATAACATAATTTCCTTATTTTAAAGATTAAAACTTTTGCAAAAATAACTTTTCATTTAAATAAATTAACAAAATGAAAATTTCCTCCTGGGAAAGAGCTTAATGAGATTTACTTCCTTTAATTCGAATATTTAACTCAGTTACTCATAGCTAAAAATATAAATGAAAATAAGATCGCTAGTTCTTTAATTAATTAAAGTAGCCTTTAATTAAAGTATTCTACTAAATTATAATTATTAATTATAAAAATTGGGATCCATGGAAGTTAAATTACTCACGAGTGAAAGGAAAACACCGATGCTGAAGTTGAAGCCGATTTTTTATAAAAATTGGGATCCATGGAAGTTAAATTACTCACGAGTGAAAGGAAAACACCGATGCTGAAATTGAAGCCGATTTTTTTCGCACGGAAAAAAAAAGTTTTTTCTGAGTGGCGCCAACGCATAATATTTGAAAAGTCGGAATTTTTTTGAAGTTTATTATTTTGTGTTTTTTTGTGAACTTGCGGTTGTTTTGTTGCGTTGATTACACAAAAAAAGTCGTCAGTTCGATATCACCGGTATTTCATAACAATTAATCTGGAAAAATAACTTAATTAACACTTAACGAAGATGATGGAATCTGTGGTTGAAGAGGCTAAACACACGGAGAAACCAATCGATCGAGAAAAGGTAAAGTTAAAAAAAAATCCGGAACTTTTTTTTGTTGTGGGGTAACGCGTAACGGTACGGTAAGGAACGTGGACAGACGACAGAAATATGATTGGAACAGATGGATTTAGCGATGTCCAGGAAGAAATTCAGAATTGATGAACCGTTATTCATGATTAGATAAATTACGCATAAAATTTCCAGTGTTCTGTCCAGTACAGTACTGCTAGATTAGTTTAGGTAGTTTTAAATTAGTTTGGTTAGTTTAGATTACGTTCGGCGATTGATCATCGTGATTCACAATTTCTTCTTCCTTGTAGACATGCCCCCTGTTACTTCGAGTCTTTTGCAGTACTGGACATCACAATTCAACCGAAGACTACGGAATGAATTCACAGGTTCCTGGAAACGAGCTTCAGATATATACGTGGTAAGGAATAAATTATTGGCTGTGTAAGGTTAAGGTTAGTTTAGAGTTCATTTCATCGCTTGAGTGTATCAATGGTAGGTAATAAAGAAATTAATGACTGAAAATTAACTATTCAGGCTGGACGCCACATTGTCCGAGATCTCAAAATTAGTTAGGGAAGTCAACCCTGACGCTAGACGAGGCGGAACTGTGTTGGACTTCTCATTGGTATTTCCGGATGGGAAACGATTGTACAGATTCCGTCCCATTGGTTCGACTATTACATCACAGAAATCACCGGATGATAGCAAAACACTGGCAATGTCAAGATTCAATATTGGGGATTATCTGGATGTTGCTATTACTCCAAACAGTCGTGTTGTTTCCGGAAGAAGAGGACCACGCTACTAAATCTAGGGCCACTTCCCACCATCTTTAGCCCCACTTCTTTACTAGGAAAATTATTAGACTTCCAGCCTGCATTAAGTACATACTGCATTATTACTTTATTCGACGTTATTCTTACCAATTACATTTCAATACATCATTTTGGACTTTTCAACCATAATGTCAAGCATTTCAAAATTAGCTGTAAACTTGGTTTGATAAAAACTTTATAAGGTAATAGAATTAAGGAACTTCATTTCCGAAGCATTTGAGTAAACTTGTGCATTTGCTCCAATAGGGCAGGCATTACAGCAGTAACTGACACATCAATGACTTCTTGCATATATTTTTACAGCTGCTTCGTCATTCAGATCGAGTTGAAATTTATCCAATACCTTCTTTACAGTTTTATCTGGTTCCAGTGCAATATCTGGCACTGATGCCCCAACCATCAATGAGAACAAATTCAGAATTAGGTTCGCATGTCTAAAAAAACGACATGAAAGTTACACAAATGAGGCAACTTATAAGACTATTAAAAATTAAACGAATTATTTTGTCACCTTCGGAGATGGAGAAACGCTGTGTAGCATAACTTCCGAAATTCTTGATAGTACTCAGAGCTGATTCCGCCCATCGCTTCCACCATTTCCTTACTTAACTTCATTGGAGGTGGCATTGGTTTTGGATCTCTTCCAAGAATATATCCAAAATCAATGTGAAATAATTTTCCGTCTGTTGTTAGTAAAAGATTATCCAAATGCCTGTCTCCAACGCCAAGTAGATACGTGATGACACAGTAGCCGGCTGTAAATTAGACAAACCCGGTTATGTCACGATTTACGTATTACGATTATAACCTAACCGAACATACCACAACTCTTAACATAAGTGTCCATCACCGAAGCTTTGATGCCATTCCAAGAATTTTCAGCCGGATTATGTTTTCGAAAAAAGTTATGAATTGTTCCTTCGGAGGCTAGGACATCTGCTACCGTGGTGGACGGAATGAATTGGACGAAACCTGATCAAAATTGAATGGAGTTAGTTTTTCTTTTTATACGTTAATTTTAGTTACGATTACGAAAGGTTTAAGTTACCATGCGTTGTGCTAGTTGCTAGTACTCGGTAAGGGGTAAGACGCAAATCTAAGTTTTCTTTCCGGAGTAATTTGTCCATAAGAGTTATAATTTGTAGGACGAGTTGGTCCTGACGAAGGTCATCTCCATGTTTAAAAATTGCGGTATACGAATGCTTGCTAGTTGTACTGAATACTAGCTTGCAGGGCATCTGACTCGACTTGAACAGAGTTGCTCTAATGGGAACAATTGAGTATTTAACAATGTAAGATTTTCTAAAATTATGTTAAGATACCTCCTTAATTTTCAACTTACTCCTTGGCCAGGACACCCTGAATATGAATTTCAGGGTCAAGTGGAAATGGAAGCGGGTCAAATTTCGTTAAATTCATTTTCAAAACGTCCGTTTCGGCTAGAAGATTCTGTAGCTTCTCAATTTTCTTAGGCCGATTAACATTTTCCTTTGCAACTGACTTGACAATATCAACCAATTTTGTAATGAGCTTCTGCTGTCGTGATAAGAGATCTCGACGATGCTGCCAGTCGACTTTGCCTCGTTTTAAACACTGGAAATCAAACCGAGTTGTATTAAAATCCTTTTTGATTGAATTTGAATTGATTCGATAGAAACTATTTTGGTCACCCTTACTTTGATAAATCGCTTCATCACGTTCCCATACATTTCTCGTATATAAGAATCCTGTTTGACACCAATCTCGTGATCTTCACATTCAATGAACAAATACCTGTGGGAGGAAACGGTAAAATCTGCATTCAGGGTTACTTTTTAAAATGAAATATAATTCAAAAATTTAAATACATCTAATGTAAAAAAAAATTAAGTTTGTCAATTACCAATAAAAGTAATTCGCCAACGTCGTATTTTCGCAAGCACGATATATAAGAAAGCTTGCCAAATCAACATTATTATCATTGTCAGCGGAAGACATGAAATCGCCAGAATGTTTGAAAGACGCGTTTCGTGATTTGGCCGAAATTATGTCTTTGACACCCAACGTATTTGACAAGTCACTCTCGGAGCGTGACCTTGACATGTCGTCCCGGAAACTATTGCATTCGGAATGGTGGATGGTTGTCGTGGAGGTGCATGATAGGTCTTTATCGTCGTGGAGCCCGTTGTGATCACCCTCATCATTAATTTGTTCAAAGTTCTCGTATTTCAAGGCTTGGACTAGCTGAAGTAAGTAAAGCAGTAAATCCTGGAAAGTAAAATTGAAGTTTAGGCTAAGATAAGGTTTTCATGCAAATTACGTTTAGGAAAGATTGTGGAAATTTACATCATCTGGAGCCTGTTTCAACCGCGCCACGGCATACCTCCTGACTGCTGAATGTGTAAATTGTGGTCCGAGTAGCTCAAGCGCATCCTGAACGTCCATTGGAGCCCATTTACCCAACAGTTCTAATGCCTGCTTTTCTTCCCCCGAAATGGCCCATTTCACACACTTTAGAAATTTTGCTAAAGCCTGGAACGGAAACGAAAACATGAGCCGGAGCCGTCGTAATATATTCGAAAGTATAGGATTCAGACTGAGAACTGGAGGCTTACCTTTTTGTTTGATCTCAAGTAATATCTAAATTTCCAAATTAAATCCTGCTCTTCGGAAGACAATTGTTTTGTGGGAGGGTAATTTACAATGGCATTGAGTTGGTCCCTTGTAGAGGCGTTTGGTTTGAGCTCAGCGTCCGAGAACCCGGTTTGAACACAGCGAGATAATGTGTGATGTTTGTTTTCAACCAAATTATCCTGTACAAATTGTAAACGATAATCGAGTAATCAATGAATCACAAAAATGAAATCCCTTCAAATTATTCAAAATACTCACGAGCAATATTTCGTGATCCGGAAGCCATTTTGAGTCCTTCATGGACAGTTCAGAAGTTTTGCTCCCAAATCCAATGATATCTTTTGACAATCGTTCGGAGTAGACGATCGCATACTATGAAACCAGTTAAAATGGCACAAGTGAATATCATAAAAACGTATGAAAGAACTTTTATGTTAACTTTTATGGAGTCATTCACGTTTACGTACCTGAGCCCCTCCGTATTCTGCCACAGGGAATTCGACATTTAGGAACATCATGTCAGATTCACGTTTCTCTCGTTCACATATGGTTTCGATTTCTGAGAACGTCAGCCTGTCTAGCCAATCCATCTTTGGTAATTTACCCATACGATGTTTCTTTGCAATCTAAATACACACATAAAGTTAAAGTTAAACAGGAACATAGCAGCGGTAAAATTTATAAATATTTTTAATCGACCGTACAGTAGTTATCCCTAGTTGTAACCTTGCCTTATTTAGCCGATACAGGTTGCTATCCTTGGGTCCTTTTCCAGGTGTTGTAGAAGGGGTACATCCATCAGCAACTTGACCAGGCCACACACGTAGATCAAGCATACCCTAAAATTCAATCACATAAAGAAACAATTACTAAATATTGAAATATTTTGGAATACTTGGAAATTATAAGCGGAATTTACTTGGCGAAATACTCCATGCTTGCCGAAGACTGAGATTGTGCTTCCTCCAATTGGAATGAATTCTGAGGGCCCACCACAGTCATATATAGTTATGCAAAATAAAGCATTCTGAGGGAGATCGCTGAATCTCATTGGTAGGTTCAACCATTCGTTCCAACTTAAACAAAATTTAGAATATTCGTAAGTTATTATTCTTTACGTTAGTTTGCGAGAATGGACGCTAAGTTTAGTTTTCGTACTTCCATCTTGTTGTGAAAGACTTGTATGACGTGGAAACGGGGAGTGATATGGGTTTATTGTCTGCATATATTTGAACAACGACTTTTAAATCTGCGCAGGCTCCATGCCCAAGGAACCCAGAGTACTGCCAAATTGGATTCTCCATTAGTTTTTCGTAGTCTGGCCGCTTAACCTTGCCTTCCAGACTACCTCTGAAAACATCATACGAAAAGGTCAGAAGATTCTACATACGGATACTACAAATATTAAAGTATTGATGTTATTACACTTTAATTTTCACCAAAGAGTCAACTTCACAATTTGGATACTTCCCAGTTGGTTGTGATTCCATTTTTTTTTATTTCTAGCTGTTCCTAACGGTGTCACCAATCAATCCAAGTGTTAACTTAAGTAATTGTCAATCAGAATCGCGAAACGTTTGAATGCACAGCAGTTGCAGTATCCATCTGGATCTGGATTTTGAAAGATAAGGAAGTGGAATGGAACTTACTTCTAATAAAACATATGAAAGAACGTCAACTTGGTTATCGTCCTCGGAAATCGGGATTTGGGATTAATCGATCTGATTAAGTTCACTAACCTTAAATTAAGTAAGGGAGGATTTATCTTCAGAACTTAATTTGTGAGTGTCAACTGCTTACTAATTTAATTATTTTAATCGAAAATCCAAACAAAAACTACCTGAAGAATCAATTAATCACCTGATAATTTTGTTTTGAATCTTTTTTTCAAATTAATGTCGTTCCCGCCAAAATTCCTTTAGGATTCGTATGTGAACACTTTGAAGACCCTTCTCCTTGATTGTCGAAAGCTTAAACCATTAATTCAACAATTATTTTAACCTAAATTCTTATTCGATTTTTGTGAAATTGATTTTTGGTAATTAATCACATTATTTTGTACTTAGTAAACAGTTTCTAACAAATTTTGTACGTCTCTGTCCATACAAATTACATTTGACCCCTAAAGCAATTCACAGCGCCCCCCCCCGCTTTTGGGGTGTTTCAACACGTCATTACGTCATAAATACTTCAACAGCCAGCGTACCGCCATCGTCGTGTTTTGTTAGTGAATTACCGGTGCGGTGGTGGTGGTTGACAACAAGTCACAACACTGACTGAACTAAAGAATCGACCGAACTTCCTTCCTCGTTCTTCAGGTCAACAAGGTAAAAGGTAAGCAACTTAGGAAGCAAAGTATTTCTAATTATTGACTGCCTACATAACTTGACCTTTTACGGTTTTAGAGAACAGCCGGTTAGTGTGTGTACTGGAACTGGTGACTGGGCTAGATTCTTCTAGATCACATCACAGGTAAAAGAACCCAGAGGTCAGGAGGGGTGGGTGGGCGGGTCACATTAGACTGTGTTTGAATTAGACAGGCTGAATCGTGTAACCAATGACCGGTTGCGTTGGCATACGCTATGGTTAATTCTTTGCTGTTATAATGCAGGTGTTAGTCGAGAAGCGGATGCGGACATAATGAATCGGGGTGGAAGACGTCGTCCGCATGAAGATGAAGACCATGGTAGGTTTAACGATAATCATATTTTGATGCTTGGATTTCTTTCCGCAGAAGATATAGTTCAAGAAAATTTTAAAAGGTGGACGTTATACAAAGAAGCGGCGAACGAACAGTGAATTAGTGGATGAAGATCCGCTAAAGACGCTTATTTATGATGTTGGAGAGAAGGTACTGATGAAAATTTTCTAAACAAATTACTTGACCGGCCTAATATAATCCAGACCGAGTTAAGACTAAGATTAAGTAACGTTTTTCAAATTTCATAAATGCTTAAGTTTCTTTTGTACTTTATTTCAGACGAAAGCATCAGTAGAGAGTAGTATTGAAGGAGTGAGTAAGATGCTGGAAGTAGATTTATCGTCCCAAAAAGCAAAAATACTGGAAACACTGTTGGAAGTTGTTACCAAGCAGCCAGAAAAGTGTACAATTTATTCGACGCTAGTTGGACTTTTGAATGCAAAGAATTACAACTTCGGTGGGGAGGTAAGTTTTTATATTACGCTAATTCAAATCATTCTGTCCGTCTATCCATGAGCCGACCCTTTTGGTAGTGGTGATGGTGAAGAATTAGTTGAGATTGCGGTCAATTGTCGTGTCGACAACTTTGGCATTTGACAGTCGGCCAAACTCATGGCGGATCTTGTGCCACAGTTTATTATTACAGAGTTTGCGCAAATTTGTGATTCGCTAATATTATTTTTCTACAGTACATCGAAGCTGTTGTGAAGGATTTCAAGGAACGTGTGAAGGCCGAAGAATGGACTTTAGCCGAATATTCTCTGAGATTCATATCGGATTTGGTGAACTCTCATGTCATCTCTGCTACTTCACTGCTTCAATTGTATGATACTTTCATGGACGTGTCATTTGACACGAGTTCGCCACAGGTAATTCAAATAAATAGAGTTTAAGATACCAAGCGTATTTCAAATCCCGCATGGCTTCTACACATTGTGCTAAAGCTCGAATGTCGAGAAGCAATGTAACCTAACGCTTCCACAGTAGATCAAACAACAACCAACCGCCTTGTTGACAGTTAATTTATAACTATTGCTAATTCTTTAATTTCCATTAGGGTCGGCGTGACTGGGTGGTGTTTGCCATTCTCAACTGTCTTCCTTGGGTTGGTCGTGAACTGTATGACAAGAAGCAGCAAACAATGGAACGGTTAATGATAACCATTGACAATTACATGAAAAAACGTGGGAAGAAACATCATGCTTTGCTTCGTGTTTGGCTCATTGATGACCCTCATCCTCAAGAAGAGGTAAATTAATGCATTGAACGAGGGAAGTAAGTAAAGTATTGATACAGTTCAATGTTTGCAGTATTTGGAGTGTCTTTGGGCCCAGATTGAAAAGTTGAAAATGGATGGCTGGAATGAGAAACATATTATTCGTCCATACTTGGCTTTTGATAATGTTCTGTGTGAAGCTCTCCAACATAATTTGCCACAGATTACGCTGCCTCTGCAGCAGTCCACTTCGTATCCGCTTCCATCTGTTGTGTTTCGCTTGTTTGACTATACTGACTGTCCTCAGGTAAACACTGGTGTAAAAAGAAACCTTTATCGCTTACGATTACAAACGATCTTATTTCTAGCAACATTTCTATTATTTTTGCAGGGACCTGTGCTTCCAGGAGCTCATTCAATTGAGCGTTATCTTATTGAACGCGAACTGAAAGCAATTATTAAGAAGCATCATGAGGATCGACGAGAATGGTAACAAATTTCGATTACTTGAATCAATACTTTAATGAATACAATCGTTACTACCTTCTTTGCCTCCTTTGTAGCTCATACTTTTCTTTTTCCTTTTTGCAGCGTGAATGCATTGTTTGATTACCCTCATCACCATCGAGTTCCACTGGACCATATGATTGTTGAAGTTATTCTTGGAGAATTATTTCGTTTGCCAGTGCCGGAATATCTTCAAGTTTGCTATGCTTCAATCTTACTAGAGCTCTGCAAGAGGCAAACATGCCTTGTTTCGCAGGTATATACCGAAAACCAACACCTACCAAACAAACCCAAAATCCAAACAAAGATTTCAAACAAATCGTTCTTGGAATCTTGGCAGAACGTGCTGGATTTGGATCATTACTGGAAGGAGATATTAGAAGGCAATTAAACTATAAACCTGCTTGTTTTTATTTTAGGCTCTGGCTCAAGCAACCGAGATGCTATTTGACAGAATTGAAACCATGAATGTGTCTTGTGTGGATCGATTTGTCACTTGGTTTGCCTACCATTTGAGCAACAATCAATTTCAATGGAGCTGGGACGATTGGGCACGCGTCGTAGGAATGGACGCACAACATCCAAAACCAAAGTTTGTTTCTGAGATAATTCAGAAATGTATCAGGTGAATTAATATAACGTAAATGGAGACCCTCACTTTTACTTTAAATTTTAAACGTTCTCTAATTATTGTCTCAATTCTCATAGATTGTCTTATTACGAACGCGTTGTGGATTTATTGCCCAAATCCTTTGAGCCCTTACTACCGCCGCAAGGTGAAGCAATTCTCAACTTTGATAAAAGCATGCCAAAGACCGTACCAGGTGTAGTTCAAGCTCTGTTGCTCCAGACTGCATTTCGTGAGAAGGCCACGGCAGAACATATTCTGGAAATTTTGATTCAAGTCCCCAACCCGTTGGATCCTGACTCTGATGGTGATTCAAAAACTTGGACGTTTAATCCATCGGCAATTAACGTTTTTGCACAGACGGTGTTCATGCTTGGTTCTAAAACAATCTCTCACAGTCGATCAGCTATCTTGCACCATCAAGGGGTTTTTCAGGTAACAATTTGTGGTAAACGCTGAAACAGTATTGAACAGTAACAGTATAGACAATTTTTTAATGTAACCATTTGAATGCATTTTTTTAACAGCTAATTTCCAAAGACGCGACAGAAGAAGCTCATCTTTGTATCTTGAGAGCCGCATTTGAAGTTTGGAAAAAAGATACCCAAATGTTGGGTATCGTTGTGGATTTACTTTTGAAATACAAAATTGTTTCATTTGGGTCAGTAGCAAATTGGATTTTTACAAAGGACATGCAACCCGAATTTACAAGGTATGAGGTTGACCTTGCCCGGTGTGCTGAACGCTTTTGTATTTTAATTTAGCTTTAATATTCAGTGAATCCATTATAACTTATTTCTTCGGATCCAATTTTAGGATTTACCTTTGGGAAATCCTTCACATGACAATTCGGAAAATTAACAAAAATATTGAACGACTTAGCAAGCAATTGGCTGAAGCTAAGGAGAAAGTTCGAATGGCAGAAAACAGTTCAAGTGATAGTGAGTCTGAAGAAAAAAGTCATCGGGATAAACCAGGAATCCTGGACATACCAACAGAGGACGAAATCAATCTCATGGAAGAGAAATTGGAAGCACAGCAGGCCGAGCGTAAGGATTCATTCTTGATCATCTTTCAACGGTTCATCATGATCCTATCGGAGCATATTGTTCACTGTGACACAAACGGAATTCCATTCAACACAGCATGGTATCAATGGACAGTTGGCAGACTTCAAGAAGTTTTTCTCCAGGTTAGGGTTTCCATCCACTTGTTAGAGTATGGTCAACTGCTAACTACAATTTCTAAATTTTCCCCACTCTCCCTAACAAGTGAGGAGGGGCTGGAAAAGCAGAAAATTGTAGTTAGCCGTTGACCAGACGGTAGGATTTTCTCCAGAAGATCCTGAGCAATTTTACCCGTTTTTTTTTACTCAATTTCAGCATATCGAACAAGTATACCAGTACAGCTCTACTCTGGAGACACTCCTCTTTACACAGGATCTGGATAAAAATATTCTGGAAATCTTTGAACAATTTAAGGCCCTGAAGGCCTAAATCAAACAACATTTAATTACCTTATAATTCTTGGGTTATTTATGGTATAGTTTAGAAAATATTTCAGAAAATTGAGTTCTTACTTGTTGATTCATAATTCTTGTACAGTTTAGTTTGAAAAGTGTGGTGACGTCCTGTCCTTATACTTTTTGTTTTATAATTTATGTCCATAAATTCTAAATATGGCTTTTGAGAAAACAAAAGTGCAGTATTGTTTTGGACTAGCCTAAATTATAATTTGGTTTTAATTGAACCGAATTTGTTGTTTATGCACCAAATGAAGGCAGTAGTAATGTCAACGTGATTAGAGCTGTTTCTGAGAATGCTTGTTAAAGCATTGAGTCTAGAGATTATAAGTGTCAATTGGTAGTAAAGTATTATTAATTGTTGTATATTGACAAGTCAGAAGTCCATCATTCCGGAGTGTTTTTGTTTATCTTGGCTATTCAGTGATAACTTTTTAGTTGAGATGTGACGACCGCATTGAGACGCCCATTGTAGCCGAGAGATCTCGGTATGAGAAGCCTTCAAAATCCACGTCACTAGTTTCAGGAATGCTGCTTAAGGGTTCCCTGTCAGGGGGCGTAAGTTCAACGGAGTCTCCAGTGAAAGTTGAGTCAAAGTATCGCGTGTCAGTTTCTGATGTTACTTGCGGTTTGAACGGAGGAGTTATCTGCAAACGAGATTAAAACGTTCAGTTTTCTGGATTTGGTTAAGGGGAATCCAAAAATTTCAAACGGGGTCACAATGTCCAAAATTTTCAAATTTGGGGGTCAAAATATCCCTTTTCAAATTTCGGGATCAGAATGTCCCTTTTCAAATTTCGGGGTCAGGATGTCCCAACTTCAAACTTCAGTGTCAGAATACCCAAAATTTTCAAATTGCAGCGTCAGAATACCCGAAATGAATTAATTACCCTTCGTTGTAGCAGGTCTTCCCAGTTAATGAAACTAAAGAAAGGATGATTCATGACTTCTTTTACATCAGAAGGGCCTCCACCAAGTCTCTCTTTCGGATTCTTTCGAAGTAGTGAACTTAGCAAGTCTCTTGCAGTATGGGAAATATGGTGGGGAAACTTGACCTAAATAATATCAAAATGATTAAAGCTTAAGTCAGTTGAACACCTTGAGGTCAGTTGAGGTCAAATGTCTCACCTCTTGCATAACAATTAGTTCAAATAAAGTGTCGTGATCACGATTGTAAAATGGCAGCCTTCCGATCATCATTTCATACATAACTGCAAATTAAATTAAGATTTAATTTCAAAGATATAAATTAAATTATTTAATTTAATTTAAATTCCCATTTTTGTTCTTACCAACTCCAGTTCCCCACCAATCTACAGCAAGTCCATAGTCTGCATCTTCTAAAACCTACAAACAAAAGTACTAAAAACCATTGTAACTTCGAATTAAGTCAAGGATTCAACGACGATCTCACTCCGTGAAATTCTCATTTTGAATTATTACTTCGTGAGATTGTTGAAATCTCACTGCATGATATCGTTGAAATATCACCTCTGGCGAAAGATACTCCGGCGTTCCACAGAACGTTTTGGTAGTCCTTCCATAAGTGATCTCTTCTTTACAGAGGCCAAAATCAGCAATCTTTATGTGACCATCCTTGTCCAGCAGTAAATTTTCCAACTTAAAAAATATGGATGAAGATGAAATATATTGTAAAATTCATCGAGAATTGGAAAACAATTTTGTGTAATGCTGAGTTGGGAACTTACTAAATGTCAATTACTGAAATTACTAAAATTCTCACCTTCAAATCCCTATAAATTATCCCATTCTCATGTAGATATCCAATGGCAGAAATGATTTCAGCACCGTAGAACCTCGTCCGATCTTCAGAAAATGATTTTTCTTTGGATAAGTGGAAGAAGAGTTCACCGCCATTAACATATTCCATTACAAAGCACAGGCGTTCGGCTGTCTGGAAGGAACATTTGAGGGACTGGAAGGACAAAATTACAACTTCTTAGCCGTTTACACCAATTATGAACAAGTAGGATTTTTCCTAAATTTTTAATTTAGGAATTAATTTAATTTAAAACGTAATTTAGCGTATCGGGATTTACAATTAGAAACGGATGATTCGTGGTTTGTAAGACGCGATTTTCTGTGAGCGTATGATCAACTTCGTCCTTTTTTATAATGACTTCTTTCCTAAGGATCTTGATGGCATATAGGAGTCTTGATTTCTTGTCACGGCATAGAATAACTTTTCCAAATGTTCCTTTCCCAAGTAGTTTTAAAAATTCAAAATTTTCGAATGTCTGAAAATAGTATAACAATTAACGCAACTTCAGCCCTTGCCCTGTCCTCGTCCTGCCCATCCCACAATACCGCTGGACGCTGTCCGCTCACATGAAAAATGCGTTAAACTTAGGATTACTTACCACTTTTTTCTTGCCCGATAGTTTCCCATACGATATTCCCTGAATACCAAACTTATTGGACAAATCTTCATCCGTGTAATCATGGGTTGTTCTGAGAATACTGTCACAAGAATCCATGCTAACACTGCGACTAGATGATTGAAGTGGATACAAGGTTTGTTCTGGGTCATGAATCGCTTGTGCTACTTTCTCAATCGCCGATATCCAGCTCTCCCGATCTGCTTCAGATTCCGCATAGAAAGTACGTTCAATGGCACGGGTCCATTGCAAACCCCTTATAACAAATGTGAAAGGTTTTGGACGATCGGTTTTCATAATTTGACACCCCTTAACTGTGAAATTATTCAAAGGCTCTCCAGTTCGTAACATTGGTAAATTGGTAGCCTTGTAGCCTATCAGCGTCCCATCTTCATATAATAGAAAATATCTGGCTCTCCAATTCTTAATTGTCTCTCCTGGAAATAATATTTCAAAGCTTTTAAGTTGCACAGTTAAATTACGACTTGGATTCTTGATTACCTCGTTTATACAATAAGCCTTCCTTAATAACTTCTCCATTTGATTGTGACGACCCTTGGTTCGCGTACATTGTATTCATCATTATCTTAAAGTGCTTCAAATGTTCGTTGGATCCAAAGTTGTACGATTAGAAGTTTTCAAACCCTTAAAGATACTTTCTAGGAACAGAAAAATAAACATTTTAATATGAGAAATTTTAAGAAAGGGTTTTCCCAGTGCACGTCAAGGTCAAAGATCGCCACATAGTCAAGGGTCCTTAGTCAACGTCACTCCAGACTGACTGCGATTGTCTAGAATACAGCGGTCATAGTCATACTGAATGGGTTTGTCCAGAATCTTGTGGTCATACTGAATGTCATTGTCCAGAATCTTATGGTAATACTGAATGGGTTTGTCCAGAATTTTATTGTAATACTGAATGGGTTTCTCCAGAATCTTATGGTCACACTAAATGGTTTTGTCCTGAATATTTGCATAGAAAATGGGATGCGATGCCCTATGTCCAGAATATTCGGGCCATATCGAATGGGATTGTCCAGAATATTATGGAATCTATCCATTCCAGCTGGTTTGACTGGAAGAAGGCTATTTTTGTCATACTGAATGGGTTTGTCCAGAATCTTATGGTCATAATGAATGTGATTGTCCAGAATCTTATTGTAATACTGAATGGGTTTCTCCAGAATCTTATGGTCACACTAAATGGTTTTGTCCTGAATATTCGCATAGAAAATGGGATGCGATGCCCTATGTCTAGAATATTCGGGCCATATCGAATGGGATTGTCCAGAATATTATGGAATCTTTATCCATTCCAGCTGGTTTGACTGGAAGAATGCTATTTTAGCCATAGTAATTAACCTTATTAGAGTCGAACTCGTTCGTAATTGTCCAAATTAGTATTACAATCGCTTATCAGAATTTCATAAATAGCTTCGAAAGTAAAACTGGATATTACCTTGACATGGATGAGTTGAGCGATTAGCCAGATGCACAACACAAGCGTAAAACGTTATTTTTTGCTGCGAATCAATCGTGTTTACAACGGATTCGTAACTTATGTAACTGTAAAAAATAGTTGTTGCGCTGATTTCGAAAGAGATTTCGGTGAGGCTGCGCTGGTGCTCGTCGTGCCTTCACTTTAATTTTGATCAAACCAGTTCGTTAGTCCAGACCGGATACACCCGCAGACTCTTTGCTATGTCCCAGACAGAGAAATTACGACGAAGATGATATGGGAATTGGGATTTTTATTGTGGGAGCAGCGCAAGGAATCTGTTTACGAAGCGAGTTGTGCAGAAGGAGGGAGATGAGGTGGCTGGCAATTGGACACTTGTCAAATGAATGGGATTTTATTCTTATTTGTTGTGACTTAGTTCGGTGCCACTCAACCAAAATCACTTGGATCCAATCCCAACTGATGAACTTTATATCGAATTATTTCTGTTATTCGGATGTCGAGTCTGGGAATTCGTAATTGTAAATTGATCAATCACAATTACAAAGTTACACTTTAAACAGCGCTGGCGCTGCGCCAACTTTCAATAAACGCTTACAAGAAATACTCTTCTTATTACTATAAGACTCTTTCTAGGGCTAGCGGGTTATTAGGGCCTACGAACCCTAACCCAAAGACGCTACAATTATTAGCTTAGGAACATTAACCCTGAACATAACGATGACACATAATATCCAAGCGCTAAAATTTTTCAGGCCTGTCACGTTAGGGTTAGCCCAGGTTAGGGTTGGGCCTAGGCTAAGGCTAACCCAAAAAATTCCCCCCAAATGTCGTTTGGTTTTTCCAAAAGCAATATGCTATCCCTACTTCCGGTCAATATTTTAGATTTCGTTTAGACCCGGTCAACCACAAGGGTTAGTTAAGGTTCCAATACAGTTAAATATCGAAATATGGAAAGTAAGCCAAGCGTGCCGGTGCCACACGTCAATATTTGTGAATTCACAATTTAGTTTCACCTAATTTATTATAATCCAAAACCTACATTAAAAACTGCTGCGTACACTATAACAAAAACAAGATTCCGTAATATTCAATAATAATTATTATAATAATAATAATTATAATAATACTAATTATAATTATATTAATTATAATAGTCGATTTTGGGAGACAATCAAGCGTTAAGCATTGTTCCTAAGGTTTATAACACTAAATTGTGAATTTTGACAGTCTGTCACTCGACAATAACCCCCTCTGACCTTCAACCCATTTGGGTCAAGTTACATCTTAATTTAATTCATTATAGTCATGCATAGATAAAATTATTGGTATTAACAAAAGTGGTTCTATATTATGACCTCTCCCATTTCCTGCCGTGCCGGCAGAAAACCTTGCGTCTGATTAAACTAAGTAATAAAATTGTGGGCTGGACAGTCCAGCCAGGACTTGGAAATGGTTTTGAGGATAAGTTAGTTTTTGGGTCAAAGAATGGTAGGAAAATTTTAGGAAAAAGTCAACCGGGAGTAATTAGGTAAAATAATTAGATGAAATAATTAGGTCATGTAAACCCATTGAATGGTACGTTTGCGCATGGCCATTAAACTCCTATTATCCCTTCTTCATTATCCACTTTAATTGATGGTTCGGAAGCATCTTCATGCTCATATTCCATTATTTCAATTACCTCGTCCTCTTGTAACGAGTCCCCAACTTCACCAACATCGTAGGATACTTCTTCCAGCTCAACTTCTTCAACAGTATTTGAATTTAAAGGGTAACTTAATTCATCAGTATCATTATCTGGAACAATAACGTCCGAAGCATCTTCTGAAATTTGTCCATCGTTATTGTCAATATCGGATGGGACTGAAGTTAAGGGTAAGAGTTCAAGAACTTGAGTTCCACCATCATCGTATGTTACTAACGTCTGGGTTTGATCCATTTCTTCGGAAGTTATGTTCACTGGGACACCATCAGCGGATGATGCGAATACAGAACTAAACATTTTTTGTTTATAAATTAAACATAAACACTGTTTACCATTTTAACTGGGGTTGAGTACGGAATTAGAGCCTTACCATTTCTGAGGATCCAAGTACATGTGATCATTTTGAACACTAAGACTCGTTTTATCGTCAAAACAGTATTCTACATGGTTGGCGACTGTTGTTGCAACTTCTTCGCTAATTTCTACTGCTTGATCCCCCATTGATACTTCTCCATTTTCATCAGTAAGTTGAAAGAACATGACAGGATTACCTTCCGAATCGGTAGCTGTAAGGAAGATATGAGATAGCGATAGGTACGAATTATTTAAAATCAGCGTAGTTCTGTGCTTTAATTTGTAATATAATTTGAGCATTTACGACGTACCAGTAATCTTTCGGAAACGGTTTCCATGAATATCCTGGACAAGAAAATCTCCATCACTATCCAATGCGTCCATATTGCCAAGAACCATTGTACTTTCATCGGACCCTTCTACAGTTCCAACTGCTACTGTTGAATTGTCCAGGACATAAACCTCCTGCCCTGCGTCCCCAAGTATATGCTCTGTATATTGTCCTTGCTCCTCATGCTGGATCTGAGTTCCAAGACCAAGGGAAGCTGCAATCGAACTTGCCACGTTGTTTAATGCTTCTGCTTTGGAAGGAAACAAAATTGACATTAGAATTAGAATTTAGAAATCAGCTCTAGACTGGCTTCAATAATGTAGAAAAAAAAATCAGAGGCGTAAGACAAATGTTGCTCTTAAGGGACAAGGAGCCTACATTGGTTTCGCAAAAATCTCCAGGGGCCAAAACATTCGACTAAAATTTTAGACATACCTTCAGATGAAGGTATTATTTTAATCGGAAGATTAATGGATCCTTCTATTCCGTCAATTGTTCCAGCTTCTTCTACATCAGCGCTTATAAGGTTATTTAAGTCCATCTTTTGCTCATCATCAGTCTGATATTCTTGTAAACCAGTATCCGGTTCCGACTCAATTTGATCGTTGTGTAAGGACCGGATGTGGGTCTGAAATAAAATAAAATGTTTTTCAGAATTTTGTGAAAATAAAATGTGTACTTCACATTGTTCAATAATTCTTACATTGAGATTGGCAATTCTTGCAAATTGTTTGATACAATATGGACACTGGTGTACGCCTTTCGAGTCCCGGTTACGATGTAAATTAGCTGCCATGTGATACTGTAAGGCTGCACTTGTTTTGAAACTGGCTCTACAAATCTGAAAGTGCATAAAATCGAGGTCATTAAGTTCATTATTCAATCATTAAGGAATTAAATTATGAATATGCTTGCTTTCACAAAAAAATGAAATCTTAGTAAAAGAAATATTACGACTTACAGTGCAGGATAAATGTTTCGCAGTCTCATGTGCCTGTTTATGTTTCCTAGGATCAAAAAGATTTACTAAAATGAACAAACGTTATTTTACTGGCGCGTGCGCATTTGTTTGGAGCGGTTCGAGAACCTTTTTCGTTTTCAAGAGACCCTGGAACCTTAAGTTCTTACCTTAACAATGACCAGCTCAAGGCGATGTAATCACAGCGGTCACAGTGAGGAAATTGATGAGTAGGTGGTGGTTCAATGGCGTGCTTTGTATACAAATGATAAAGTAAGAGATTCCGCTTCGACGTTTTCATACCACAGTATTCACATATTCGCGCGTCCACTTTTTCATGATGTACGTCCTGTAACACATAGTATTCAAGACTATATCAAATATGTTGAACCAACCTCGTTGGCATTGGCCCTAATAAATTCAAATTGCAAAGAAGGTGGATTAATTTCTTACCACCAAATGTTTTCTGTAAAGGAAGTAAGAGTCAAACTGTTCTGGGCCATCAGTAGTTCCACAAGGAACACATGACCAAGGGCCTATCGTATTCTCTGCAGCACTGGAAACTTTCGTTACTGTGTCCTCCGTATCCCAAAATTTTGATCTTGCTGGAGAGGGGCTGGATTTCTTGAGAACTACTGATCCAGGTGTATCTGAAGACGAAGATTTTAATACTATGTACGAAGTTTTTGATTTTCCTTCTTTACATCCAGCTTCCGGAGGCCCCTTCTGCACAATTTTCAATTTTACATTCTTGTTATCCTTAATCAGTTCTGGATATCTTTTGAGAATTTCCGAAATTAGCTTTGAATGGTTCGCTGGTTCGTCCTCTCGGCTCATTCCCGTTGTACACTCAATTACTGGCACTGGAACATGCTGCACTCCAGCTGAATGAGAACCTTCCTTTACAACTGCTTTGTTTTCTTTTTCTACTTCAGCTGCAAATCGGACACTTTTTACGACCTGTAAAACAGAAATTAAGTTAGTTACGAAAAGTTAGTTAACTTAGTAATTTAGCGCGTAACGGAATGCTTAACCTTCTTTAATGGAGTGGACTTGACAATCTCTTCAACGGCGACATCTTGTACGACATTGTCTATCAGTGTCAGTTCAGGTTCTGTTTCAATTGAAGTTTCGACTTCTGCATGTTCTGAGATTTCTTGACACATTATGTTAGACAGATCTTCTTCAGCACTCGTTTCAAACCCAACGTCATGTTCTCCAGTTCCTCC
The DNA here is from genome assembly GCA_019775825.1 of Neanura muscorum. NCBI lineage: Eukaryota > Metazoa > Arthropoda > Collembola > Poduromorpha > Neanuridae > Neanura > Neanura muscorum. The sequence goes on along the minus strand of JABASL010000206.1, from coordinate 511 downwards.
TTCCATGGAAGCCAATTCCTTTTCAATGTCATCACTCATCTTTGCCATTTTCGAATCAGCAACTTTAAAAAAAATTGTTGAAAATTGTAACTGGAAAACGTTCGATAATAACACAATGAGAATGAGAGCTTACCGTCTTCAGAGTCTGAAGGAAGCTTATGCTTGAGCAGTGAAGGAAACCCGTCCACTTGTATTTTTACAGCATCAAAAACCATCGATGGATTTTGAGAAAGACCAGAAGTAGGTAGGGGCTGACTATAAAAATCTTCTGGCATATTTTCGGTTTTAAATCCAGTGCCTTCTTCTTCAGGGTCTGGCCATTCAAACCGGGTGGGCCTCGCTGGTTCAACTTTCTGGGACAGGGAGACGTACCTAAAAAGTACAGCATAATTTCGTTTGAACGTACGTTTTAACATGGACGCTTGTGTACTTCACTTACTTTGGAGGTTCCTGAGTATGTATAAGTGTTTTTCTTTCTTTCCATATCGGTAATCTAAAAATAATTAAAATT
>JABASL010000205.1:0-22962 GCA_019775825.1 Neanura muscorum | reverse complement strand
CTGAACTTTAGAATCTAGAACAATAGGCTGGTCGAGTGAGACGCAAACGATGTTTTTAGATTGACTCATCTCTCGTTTCCTTCCAGTTTTTGAGAAAAAAATAATGAAAAAGAAGAAAGCGGAGAAAGTCGAAAACGTTTTAAATCCTTTCTTTTTCTTGTATACAGAGTTTTTTTAAAAGCTTGTTCAAATTTCTCCGCTTTTCCTTGTCTCATTTCGGGTTTCTGAGAAACGGGAAACAAAATTCCTGAATTTTAGAATCTAGAACAATAAACTGGTCGAGTGGTATGCAAACGATGCTTTTAGATTGACTCTTCTCTGGTTTCTTCCAGTCTTTGAGAAAAACGAAATAAAAAAGAAGACAGCGGAGAAAGTTGAAAACGTTTTAAATAATAAAATAAAATTTTTTAATAATAATAAAAAAAACTTTCCGGATGGAGAATTCTTTAGTCGGTTACGACTTTCCCCACTTTCTCTTTTTTGAAATCGACTCCCTGTAAATGTGGGAAAAATATCTGAGGCAATACGTTAATTAGCCAGGTGTTAACATGTAGATCCGAATATTTAAATTGACCTTATTCTGGAAATTGATTTGAAAACAAAAAGAAAGCTGTACACGACTTCAAAATCTCTCTGTACTGAAGGAGACTACATCGAAGTACTATCAAAGTTGCCGCCGAGCGGATGCACTTTTCTTATGTTTTTATAGATTTCACCCGGTGTAGGCATCATTCGAAATTTGGTATCGTTACATAAATAATATTTTTGTCCATCGTTCTAGGTTTCAGGAAATTCAGAAAAATAATAATGTGTCCATCCAGGAGCAAGTGGCAAAGTTAAACTTCGAGAGACTTGACGAAAATCATAACGGTGTACGAACGATTTTATGGAAATGTAACTAGTCTTAAACGTGGTGTCCAAATCAACTTAAAGAATTTCGGCATCGTATCGTATAGTGATTGTTTAGTTGACCCGTTCACACAATGAAGTTAATTCACCAAAACTTTTTTCAAGAGATTGATGGAAAATAACGACTTAATGTTCTTTGGACTCACACCAAAAGTTAACTTGACAAAATCTATAATTCTCATTTTTTGTATTTTAGTTCTTGGACAGGAGAGAATGGAAACTTTTTAAAAGTGAGACATCAGCAGTTCCTAATTTGAAACCGTGTGGGAAAAAGTTTCCCAGACACTGCGATGTCAACAAGGACGCCAAAGTTTCTTCGACAGAATGGGCCACTTGTTTACAATTGAAGCGCACTCATCACTCGTCCCGTCGTACTTCCCAACGAGCTAGCGGTGGATTGCGCACTGGAAAAAATCCGTTCACTACCATTTTACAAAGATAGCGATCACTATCTCTCGAACCTTTTGTATGTTTTATGTTAACGCTTTATATTTTTCTCATACGCCTAATTATAAATCCATCAATGTGCCAAATAGTACTAATTAAACAGCATTTACTCGAATTAATTAACTCAGAAGTTTTTGCGTTTAGACACACTTGGTAGTTAGTAAATCTTAAATCAGTACTCTTCTCGGACTTTAATCAGTTCAGGGGAAAATCAGAGTCACAGTCACAGTCAGAGGTTTTCACTTCCGAATATGAGGTGAATTTGAATCCCCGCATGAAGTATTTATCCTCCTATACATATCCTCCGCAGTAAAAATTAGCCCTTGTACACAGTTGGAACGGTGTTTTGTAATGTCTGTCCCGCTTTCTCCACTTTCTCTTTCACATTGGCTTAAGCTCAGAAACTGGAACTAAAATTCATTCACATAGGTGCTACAATCTGTTAATAGCCATGGTATCATATCCTAGAAATTTGCTTAGAGAATCTCACAAAACCGACTGGAATAGAGAGAAAGTGGAGAAAGCGCGACACATTAAAAAAAGACTAGTAAGTGACTAACGTCTAATCAAAACAAACCAATCCCCCTTTCCTCATGCACTCATACTCACAAGCAATTCAATCTACTCAAGATGATTATCAGAAAGCGATTACGTAATTTCTGAAGAGATCTTCAGAATCCAGAACTTTCCTCGCTCCCTGATTGGCTAAGAGATTACTAAAGTTTCCTATTATACTATTAATATAAAAGGCTACGCCTCAAATCGGGGTTTTTTTGATTGGCGGTTGGTGGTGGCGACATAGAAACCTCATAAGTGAGGCCTCTGGCTTTTAACTGTACGTTCATTTTGGAAAAAAACTGCATTACACTTTTCTAACCTTCTTCCTCCCAATGTTCCTAAGGGGGTACATTTGAGCTAACTTTCCGTTGTGATGTGCTGTGACCGAGCAACACAATCTTGCATTCCAATACGCTAATTTCAAATATGTCGCATCACTAGTTTTTTAGATCGATATTTTCTATGTATACAATTTATTATTTTCAAGTGATTTAACTAATCTTAATGATTCAAGAAAGGAGAATTCGCAATTATTAAGACTAAGTTTCTGAAGTATTGAATTTCGACCGTAATAATTTAAAAAAAATTCGCTTTGCACGTAACGTAATATTACAGTATACTATGCGTGTCCCGGGGATGTGCAATCAGCGACGACACCTGAAACAACGTTTTAATGTATACTTTAAAAGTATTGACGTGTCATGAAACGATTTAAGATCCATTAGAAGCCACCACGCACTTAAAAACTGGCTTTATATTACACTATTCACGCGTGACACAATTTCTTACTAATTCAACTCCATAATGGCGATGACGAATGAGAGGCACAAATCCTTAAAACGACGACCTTGATCAGGTTGTCGAAATAAGTAATTGAAAGACGTAGGGACATAGAATACTGAAATCGTCCGATCACTGGCGCGCATTAAATATTATCGCAGGGTAAACTTTAAGGTGTATTCCACATTGGGTGAATGTAAGTGTTGCAGCATCGGCGTTGTAGCATCTCCGCAAATAAAGCGCTAAAGCATTTTTAGTTGGTTAGCATTATGGAAGGGTAAATAAACTACTCGATATAATTAATTAATTACTTTACAAATGCCTAGCGTTTGACATTCCTCAGTTCAAACCGGCACCTGTTTTAGCGAACGCCAGTAACTCTTGACGAGCCACAAGCGTTAAAAGAAAGTCTGGAAAGCTCAGTCTATTTTATAAATATTAAAGGGTATACGAATCCTATCCTACCCTTCCCTAACACATGACATATATAAATTTTAAATTATTATATAAAAGGGTAGCCCGAAAACTTAGTTCATACACCATGTGTTACACTGATTGAGGGTTAGTCAAAATGTGACAGGACGGATACGATGATCTCTACAAATTATTGTTGTAAACTAAATAATGGGTGTTTCAATTTTCAATAAGTTGATAATTATTTGGAATTTTGGTTCGTACATTATTAGAACTGGTCAACACGGCAGTATATAATACAAAATCGTAACCTTGCAAGTAGTTTACATAACCACCAATACAACCGCATAACAAAAGTAATCGTACTTTATGTAGGTTTATGCACTAAGGTTAAGATCTTGCATTACACTCTCGCGTAAAGGAACAACTTGGTTACGTATTGCCATTATTCCTCAATTATTTTGAAGTAAATTGCCTCCGTATCCATTCTAAAAAAAGATTTTATCGGTCAATTTATGGCAATATTGTTCCATAAACCAGTTTGTAGCTTAATGGTTTCGTAACTTACGCCGTTGCTTTCGGCATGATTAAGCTGTTCTGGAGACCGGTTGATAACGCGTGCCGATTTTTGACGTGCACTTGCAACTCGTTTATAAAGAACCTATTAAAAAGTAGATTGATTTCAAATTCTATTTTATGTTTCCAATGCAATTTAAAAATGGCTTTGAGTCGGGGACTTGTATTTGCTAGTAAGCTAAAACCGATTTTGAAAAAAAAATGGCCACATATTCTCGGCAAAACATATAAACTAACCTGACTTCTCCTTTCGTTTGCGAGTTCGACTTTCTCCTTTAGCTGTTCTTGAGTAAGAGCAGGCGCATCATTCAATTGCTGTTGTTCTTCAATAGTTTTTTGCAGCCGTTTCGGTGGGTGACGCTTAATCAGTGACTCTGATAACATGTCCTCATCTTCCGCCGGAACCTCGAAGGCGACTGGTTCTGCATATGAATAAACAATTACGCATTTAATAAACAATTAAACAAAAAGTTAATAAACAATTAAATATTTCGGGGGAATAAAACTAACGTGATCAAATCGCTCACCAGGTCGACTGAGTTTTGGCAGTTGCTTCGTTTCGTTTAACTCTCCTTTCAGGTTACTACGTGGAGGTTTCATGGGCGCCTTCTCCAGCGGGGTCATGCTGCCATCGGATTCGTTGTTCAAATTATTCTGATAATAATCGTTGGCTGGAATGGTGCTTGTTTCTGAGCGTACGGATGATGTTGAGTTCATTGACTCCATATTGTTTCCATTGCTTGTGTCATTAGTTTTAGGTGTCACGCTAGTTGTGGACGCTTTAATCACATCGTTCTTTGAAGCACCACAACCCATGGTCCAGAAAAGGCCAACCTTTTTCGTGTTTCTCTGTCGGAAGTCCTCTGTAGGTTAGTGGAAACGAGCTTGATTAATTATCCGTGCCATACTCCGTGTAAGTGTGGATAAATTTAACCCTTGACGACGACTTCGAGCAGGCAGGAGGGCGTCGTCGTTGTTGTTTTCAGTGATGCTGCTTTCAGCGTTCTTTTTTTACTTCCAGTCTCCAGTTAGGTGGTACTTGAAACGGTACCGTTGGTAATCGCTGCCAATGCAAGGGCACCGCGAAATCCAGTGCCGTTTAGTAAAATAGCGTCGTCGTCAAGTGTTCAGTTTATCAACACTGCACTACTCCATTTGAATAATTTTTCGTTAGAATTGCTTTCAACATTGAAAGGGATCTGTGTGGGGAAGCGTTAGTATTTTTTTGAAGAAATAAAATAAAATCTTTATTCTTTCTTGATTTTTGTATGAAATCGTATTCGGAGAAAATCTTGAATAATTGTCTTCTTGTTTTGCGTAGCCACTTCACCATATAACGCGCCGATGTCCTTCCATTATCCTAAGTGTTCAGAGCTGACTTTCGTTTGACAAACAAACCGCTGTCCTTACGTCTCCGGTTCAAGTGTGAATGTGACTGACTGTTCCACTTAGGACAGCGGAAACCTAGCAACAAATTTTCACCACAAACCCTAAAAGCTTCTAGTATTTGTGCATGCACGACCATTGCATCTTTACTACAGTACAAGGTCTCACTGCGGAGTTGAGAAATCCAAGTTTCGCGTTCGCTTCGCCTGTCAATTTTTCATATTCCAGTCCAAATATTCTCAGTCTTAATTTACACCGTATTGGTTATTTAATCCTACTATGTATTCGTAAGAGACCCTGAGTCATCCCGTCAAGGTATTCTTATTTTTTCGATAGATCGGTAGGACTCGATTACTCAAACATCCTCCTCAAAATTTTCACCCACAGTGCCCAATTATTATCTGGCCAATACAATAGCATCATAAAAATAAAATAAGGGTAAATCGATAACTGATTAATGTTTTTAATTTAAATAGATGGAATCCGCTGAACACATAGAAAATGAATAGAATTACGAATCAGCGTTACCGAAGTCAGAAAAAGCAAACTGTACCAAGAAAACTCGAATCGTTCATAACCAGGGGTGCCAAGTGGGATCCATTCGGCACAAGTTGTCGTGGCTTGTTGCTGCTGCCACTAAAGTGTTCACCTGGAAGAAGAAACAACACTTTAAAAAAAACCCTAAGCGAAACTAAATAAGGATCTTTTTAGGACTAAAATACCTTGCTTTCCGGTCCCTCAAAGGCTGACAGCAGCTGGATTCGGTTCATCATTGAAGCAACAGATTTCGTAACCCGATTGATAACTGCTTCTGAGTCTGTTTCAGTTGAGACCATGTCACGTGAACCAGAGACGGCATTCAGAATCTCACGATCGTTTTGTTTCTTTTGAAGCCAAGCAATCACTTCATCTCGAAGAAGGGCCCGGAGAATGGATTGTATTTTGTAGTTTGGAAATACAAGACACCTCGCCAAGGAAATCATGCTAGATACAACTGGCCCACTCACCCCAAACGGTGTCATGAATTCGGTTATGTTTGGAGTTAGTCGAATCGGAACTGGTCGATTTGAGTTCAGTTCACCTAAAAATAAACAAAATCCATAGAATTAGAACCTAAGCCATACAAAGGAATTTGTTCTGTATGACATACAAAAGCTAGAAAAGAAATGGATTGATTATTCCTTCTTATTAAGCAGTGGCATTGGCATACCTGTAACATCATCCAGCTCAAACTTAAAGTATGAGATATTAACCATTCCAGAATCCTGATGGAGATACATCATTTCCGGATTAAGTCTTGTTAAGTGGAATGCATATTCAGCAAAATCCACAAGGGCTAGTTGGAGTGAAAACTGTGAACCAGGAAGCATTATTTAATTACCAAGTGCAGCAAAAGTGAGTGCAACTGAATAATCTAATTCGCTTACCGTTTTTCGAAACATCCAGTAATCAGAAGGAGTCAGGAACGTGTTCAAAGCCCATTCCTTCATCATTGTGCGTGGCACGATATTTGCCTGGATATCCCTTAGAATTTCACGCAGTACTTGATGACTTACTTGAGCGCCTCTTGTCTAAGGAAAATAAATAGTTTAAGTTATTATTACGTCAAAAATAATAACTAATTACGACGTCTTTAATTTTGAAATAATTGACATTTAGTTGAATCATATGCGGTCAATAATAATAATTATCCACTGCATATAATTAACATATAATTCAACAATCACTCATCTGCCCTGCTTGAATTGTCGACTTAAAAAACTACATGAACTATAAATATCTTCAACTCTGTAGCACAAATTAGTTACCTGGATGCCTGCAATCTTGTCATAATATCGTGTAATCGCAGCGTCATACTCAACTCCACGTTTGGAACAACTGTGCTTAAAAACGTCCAGAAGCGAAAGCGATGATGGGTTGTCCTCTACCAAACGCATTTGTGGTGACACTGCAACGACCTTGGGCACGGTGAAGTTTAGATTCCTTTTGGATGTAACCTATTCAAAGCTTGTCATTATTTACATTTGTAAAAAAAAATCCAGCACAATTATATTAGTTTGAATCGCCTAATGCTGCCAACCTTTTGCCGTGAAAGGTAATGGTTCATCATTCTTAACATCTGCATAACACGTTCTTCTCTTCTAGCGTCGGTAAGACCCGAATCATTTACAATTAGGTAAGGATAAATTTTCCCGTTGTGACCTCGAATAAATATTCTACGAGCTGATGTATTATGTTTCTGAACCACTTCTACTCTCGGCTGGAATCTGGCAATCTTCACATAATAATGAGCATGCTGAAAACCAAAACATTTGTATATTTTAATAAAATGTATCACTAAGCAGTGACCATTAATTTAATAAAAGGAAGTCAGATCTTATCAGCAACTCGCATTACCCTGTATAATAAGTTCTAAGTGTCTAACATAAGGTTGCCTATGAAAAAAATCCTTCATAGATAGCTCAAATGTAGGCCGAAACTTAAAGAGTTAGAGGCTAAAGTTTTACATCACATTAACAGGGTAAGAATAGAAAGTTATTCACTTACTTTTGGAATAAGAAATTCTCCCGGTAGCTCAATCTCCGCCTAAATAAACGATTTACTTTAATTAGTGAATACATATTTCCTTGGAAATCAGTTCCTGAATCCAGAATTTATGATCACATACTTAACAAAAACGCTAAATCCGGATCATTATTCCAGTTTAAAGCCTTCCCATTTGACTACTAAAATTTTGTAGAAATCGGAAGCGATCCTCCATCAAAAACGATCTGAAAAGGCAATTAATAGCTTGACATCGGTCAGGCACGGTTATCTCTATGTACGGAATATTATTCAACCAAACAACTTACTTTGAATACAGTTTAGTCTTGACTTCCAGAATTTTTATCCACTTCCTAAGACTTATTATCAAATTGTGTAATTTGATAGCAGCTGGGCCGGTCGTGTCAAAATCAGATGTAAACTTGAGCTTCATCTGTTGAACTGCAGGGTCTTGAACAGATGAGCGGCGCAGAAGCACTTCAATCGTTGATGACCCGGATCCCGAAGATGACCCGATTCCTGCTGAAAATAAAATACCCTTTTATTCTACATATCTGCTCGAATCAATTGAATAACCCATAAAAAATATAGAAGTAATTGTTGTAAGGTTCTAACCATGCCCAAATGTCGAAACCAGTTTCCTCACGAAGTTCTGCAACTGTGGTGTTATAGATGTTTCTGCGACGCTTGAGCGGTTCTCAAATGCGATAGCATAACATTTCGCAAGTCCAATTTTAAGCTGGCGCAGTACTTCTTCATACCAGTTCTCCCGGAACCAAACTATCTGTTGAAGGAGAAATGACAGAAAGCGGCAAGTGTTATTCATTTGGGTTTCAGGAACCTGACATTTCAGATTAATTATAATTAATTTTAAGGTTAACCTGATCTACAATTCCTTCCAAGCTGGATAACACTGTTGGGTGTAGATCACGCTGCATGTGCATAATCCTAGAGCATCTGAAAGAGTATGAACGAAATTCGTAGACATTTTCTTAATACATAGTTATCGGAATTATATATCTCGGAATTAAATATTAAAATTGTAAATGCAAATTTGACTGCTCTCGTTTTATTAATTCTCGACTCCTATAATTCCGTCTTACCTCCACATGCTCGGTGTTGCTTTGATAGCTTGACCCTCACCCGGATGAGTTGGTTTGTTGGATCCCGAACTGTCTTGGTCATAGGTTCCATCAGCAGGTGTGGTTGATGGATTCGTGGAAGATGCCGCAGCGGCCAATTCTGCACTGCGTACTTTTTCACGCTGCTCAATTTTTAAAGTTAAGTATAGTGTTCGTATTGGAAAATAGACAGCTTGAGGATAACTTCGTCCAACGGCATTCAGAAGATTAATAACCATCTTGCCATCGTGGCGTACAAGCAATGTAAGCAGTTGTGGTACCCACGGCAGCCATTGAATTGGTGGAACATAAGCGGAATATTTGTCCACGATGTCAGCGTACGTCCCTCTTTCATCGTCATATGTCAGGAGCCATAGGATCTAAAGGCAAAATTAGTAATGGGCTGATTTCTAGTTTTTTTTCTGAGTGTAACAACGGTACCTTCGCGATGTACTTCCTTGATTTAATTTCACCCTGATTCCGACATGCTTGCATGTAAGCCGTAATGGCGGCAATTCCCATACTTGCATGACGAATAGGATCCCGAACGTAGAAGGCTTCCAAATAATCTCCCCAAAAGCCCCAACATTTCACCAAATTGTCATTCAATTGACATGATGCGGAGAAACATTTACTAGCCTCATCAGAACGACCTGTTAATAAGACAAAAGTAGGGTATAAGAATGCATTTTGATTAGTTCAGGTCGGATTATTCCAAACGGGTATTTACCTATAAGACCCAGAAGACACGCTTTCAGAGTAAAAAATTCCGAGGTCATTTCCTTGGAGAAATATTTTAGATTCGTGGATTCCACGATGTCGAGTGCTTCCTGGAGCTCATTCTTTCCTAGAATCTGTGCTTGCAGAATATAGCACTTCACTTGCTGCTTGATTTTTTGGAAGCAGTCCACAATCGGAACGCTCGGGATTGTGTATATCTTAGATAGCGATGCAAGCGCAACAGAATGAAGATTTTGCTTTCTAGCAATTTTACCGAAATGGCAAATAGCCTGTAAGTAACCAAATTACCAAACTCAAGGGTAAGTCACACAAAGACAGTGGGTGTTGAGTATTTTAGGTATTCGAGGCCTACCTGCGCCGAAGCATGGATTCCCAACATTCCCTGAGACCCTCCTGCCATGTTAACATCACTACTGGGTTGTGAATCGAACTGGTTCGAAATGAAGCTATAATGTTGTTGACGCCAGCTGAAGATGTCTCCCCAATGGCTCAAATCATCTGAAATGCATGGTAGCCTATTCCTCCATGTTTTAACGACAGCTTTCATGTCATGAACTGTGTTCGGCCGACCCTGAATAAATCCTTGATGAATCCCCATGGCTTCGTGAAGTTCCACAATCTAAAATAAAAGGGGTAAAAAAATTCAACCGGCTGGTTTCGCATTCGCACAAGTTAAAATCCTACTGGGGGAGGAGCACGTTTCTTAGCTGGACAGTACCTGTTGAGCGGCCTGCAGTATGGGAACGTGGGCTGTCGAAACAAGGTGCGGAAGTCTTCGCCAATCTTTGATACAAATTTGATTCGCCGAATCAACGTATCGATCCACTACGGTCAAGTTTTGTTCTTCGTTCGAGCAAATGGCGTGATAACCACGGTACAAGTGAATTTTCCAAGCAAACTCCCTGGGACAGGATGTCTCAACTTGGCCAAGCAAATTTTTCACTTCATTCCAATTCCCCTGCCTCCAAATGGCATCCAGTTCTACGATAGGGTTTTTTCCATCTCCGGTCCCGGAATACTCTTGAACAATGTCCCATTGGTTCAACTCTTTGGCACACCTATTATAACAAAGACGTAAGTAATGTACTTAGGAACAGTAACTAAAGTTGTAAATTCATAAATTTACTTGAGCCATTGTTCTTCCCATAGTCTACATTCTGGAAATACGGAGCTGGGACAAACATCTTCCTCAAAGTCCTCTTTGGCTTTAGTCATAGCAAACTCAAAAGCACCTTGCGCATTCTCATAATACCCTTGGTTCATCAAAGCAATGGCGACATTCGTCTCCATGTACTTTGCTCTTCGTTGCCAGAGGCCTGACCAGAGATCTTCCTCTCTTAAAGACATGTATAGATCGGAGAGAGCATCCATTACATCTGGATTTTGTCCGGGTGGCTGTGGGTTCGCCGTGGTCATTGTAGTTGGTTCAAATTCATAGCAATCCGCCGGTTCCTGTTTAGCTTTAAGCTGTTGCGTGTTTCCCTCAAACACATATTGCTCCAACACCATGCAAGATCGATACCATAAATTATGATTCCTTCCAAGGTAATACAAGACGACTCTGCAAAAATTTAGGATATTAGAAACAAAGTCCATTAAATTAATCCAGTCGAAGTTTAATAATATAGAACTAACGGCTTCATGGGTAAGGACGGAACACATTGACAAACAGCTTCTGCAAATGTGTTCAGCGCACTTGGTATGCATTCCTTTTGAATTACGTGGACTCCGCTACACAGAAAGGGAACCATTTCATTTGCAAGAGCCTGTAAGATTCAAGACAGACAATCAGTCAAGTTTCAATCAACTCTAACGCTAACTGAAAACGGAGTTCGAATGACATTCATAGGGTGGAAGAGCATTGTTGCATTTTTAGGTTACTACTTCACACTACTTAAATGGACTGTTTAGTTGGACTACTTAAATGGAATGTTTCTATGAATTAATTAGTATTTATTTACCACTTGATGTTTTTCGCTAAATATTTTCCAGGCCCTTGGAAAGAAAGTTGTCCACACCCTTTCGGCAAGGTTTGTATCGTAGTGACAAAGTTGTATCAATGATGCGACGAAACTAGATAGCTTGACATTTTTTACACCTTTGGTAAATTCTTCTTCCCTGCAAAAATAGCATGTGGTCGTTTAAAACTTTATGCGCAGGCATCACACTATATAAATACTTTCGCGTCCAGCTTCAACTTTTATAATAGGTTGGCCTAAGTGATTTAGTATCAACGGTGATTTAATTCTGTTATGGCTTGCAATTCCTTACTTGGTCAGGAATATATTGACGTTTTCCGTGGAGTTAGGAGGATCAATCCAAGAATTCATAAAGGATTCTTCAATTCTATTCAGTAACGAATTCAACTTCTGCCAGTCATCGTCAGCTGTGGTTTGAAGTAAATCCAAATCGCTTTCCAACTCCTGCGTGCCTGTTGAATCAATGTCCATTGGTTCCTCTTTTATAGTTAGAGAACTCATAAAAGCATCCTTGGAAGCCTTGGAATAAAAGAATTGAAATGAAACCACAGATTATTAAATTTTTAATTAGATAACTGAATCTAGTCTTACAATATCCAAGTAGTGATATCCGTGGGCGACACCAGGAAGCATCATTTCTGGTGGCATGATTTGAATGTCTACGTCTGTGAACCGAAACAGAAATTCAGATTGCAATCCAATTTTTAGAAGATAAAGAAAGCTACTTGAAGAACTCACCCGCAACTGTACTGAACAGTAGTTCAATGCACTGTTTAATCCAGTAATGTGGCCCCATTGCCTCCCAGTTCTGACTACACATAATGTACATAAGACGGTCATGGAGCCTTTTACGTATCGAAGCGTCGAACACTTCAAAGAACTTCTTACGAATTGCACTCTGCGTACAACGGAGACCAGAAAGAAAAGCTGGTTCCAATTTGAGTTCAATTCCTATAAAATTAAATAAGCATTCATTAACAAGCAAATGCTAAAATTATTGTTTTCAGTTTTTAAACTTCCGCAGAAAGTTTTTTTATCTTGTTTTTTAAACTAGCTATTAGGTCAGCGAATCATTCACGCTAAGATTAAAGGTAGGTCAGAATGTCAGAATGTTTAAAGTTAAAATAGGAAATAGAGCTGACTCACCTGAGATATATCTTGCCTCAGCTCTAGGTCTGGGATAAGGTTCCAATTTGGAACTGAGTTCTGTACCTTTCAGGTGATCGTCACGATAAATATAATTGACCAACTCTAGAAATTGACCTACTAGTTCATGGTCATTAGGAAATCGCTTCTCCGCATTTTGCATCATCTTCACTAATAAAATTGACTTTTCCCTGCTGCTTGGTCCTTGGTTGATGACAATAGGACTCTTGTTTTTAACCCATTCTTCCAACATCTTCACAATCCCTTGCATCACCTTGGAGTCATTTGTCTTCTCGATTAGGCTAACCAAAACAGTACCAATAAAGGCTTTTCGCATTTCAACCCCCATGACACCAACTCGGTTCTTCACTAGGTCCATACTCAGTATAAGGAGATCTGTACCAACTGAAAATAATCAAAATAATTGGTACTTCAACATTCATTGTCTTGAAAGTTTCTATACGCTTTAACAAATTCAAAAATTCATTACCTTGTGCATCAGGGCTGCCTGTGGCTAAATGTTCCTTGGAAAGTTTTTGCAACACTTTCATAAACGCAGTAATTATCCTGTCTATGTAACAGGGGTTCGCAGTGCAAGCAGACTTAAGCATCATGAGCGGGCCCATAAGCAACGAAGGAGTAGGAGTTGTTAGCTTCTCGTAGTTCGCCAGGGAATCTACCACCAACTGAAAACCAAAGCCATAAGGTGCTTCATATTCCATGTTAATCGTCTAATCTATTACAGACACCGGTGTATTATTGCAGTTCAGCCTAACCTTGCTCACATGAGAGTACAGATGATCAAGTTCTTCACATTTGCCGGTTCCCGCGCTACCACCAGGGTAATCCGTTGGGTACACCGCCATTAACTTCGTCATTAAATTGTGAACTGAGCGAATCACCTGAAACAGAAACTAAAACAATTAGCTTCGAACAATGACTAAAAATTGGACGTTTTTCACAAAAAAAAAAATTACAAAATTCAAAAAGACGCCTAACGAAAGCAGTAATAAGTTTGACGCTTTACAACGCCATAACATACCTTGCCATTCTGGCTGCTCATACAAACAGCGATTCCTTTCTGGAGTCCTTTGAATTGCTCCAGGACTTGGTCTTTAGATAATATTCCAGTAATAAAATTAAGCAAATCCAGGGCGGTACAGATATTCTGTATATTTGTTTGTGGGCTTTCTAATGTGAGAAATAGTTTATCGAACCAACCCAACTTAAGATCACAGTTGCGCCAAATATGAGGTTTCAGCACTGTTCTAAGAAGGGCAACACACCTCCTTGAAAGGATTTCTCCTGGAGATCCAGGCGTTGGAGAGGAGTCATTGACCTAGAAAAAAGCTTTAAGCTTAACTTCTTTTTTGCTTGAAGAACCGTACAGTTGTGTATAACTAGTTTGCGCTGTTTCTGGATTTGAGGAATTTGGAATTGAAACTACCGAACGCGATTGGAAAGTCGTTTCAACATATAACAGAAGAATCGAAAACTACCGTGATGGGACTGAAACAACTGACGGAATAAAATGGATTTACCTGGCAAGCCATTCGAAGGAGGAAGTTAACCACTGCGTCCGTATGCTGCCTTTCCAGGTTTTTCTCGTTTTCCACCTTTCCTGTCGAAAGGATGACGGGCTTTGTGTCCTCACCCTCAATTTTCATTCTTTCCAATTCCCACTTGATAATTACTTCTGAAAGTTCCACCGCCAGTCTTCGATGTTCAAAGGTGCTGGATGGCGTAAAGCCAAGACGCTGAATTGCGTTGATAATGTGAGTAATAAGCAAATGTCTTACAGGAAAGTAGACTTTCCAATGTCTCACTATTAACTGCAAAATATGGGTCAGTTGAGCTAAGGAGTGGCCTTCCTCGACTAACATCTTTTTTGTCCAATGAATAAGCATAGTATTCCCGTCTTCCATACGAAGTGGGAGGGCAGGCGTAATTATTTCAAGCGCTTGTTTGATCACTCCTTTGGCTTCCATCACTGAGGCTTTGAGCAAGCTATGGAATACTTGCAGTACGATTCTCTTGTGAATGGCGAACTTCGCGATAATGTGGGAAAGCAGTAAATGTCCGTAGTATTTTGTGCTGGAGTCCACGCAAGCTTTAGAGAGGAGACACGGCCAAGCGAAGGTCATCAAGCGTCTGAGCTTATTTCCTTGCTTCTTATTAGAGGCATCGTGGATATGCGCCGATGCAACTTCCACCAGTAGACAGGACAACTGACAAAGAACAATCCTCACATTGTCGCTTTGTGCGTTTGGATTCTCAGCGTCAATTACCTAAGAAATTCAAGTCAGGCGTAAATTCTTTGTATTGTATCATGTTATTACATAGAGAAATATCAAAGACAGAGCGATACACAAAATAAAGTGCATTTGGTAGACAGCTTGCGTTCTGTCTCGCCTATGCCAAACGAAAACATACCTTCGATAGCAATATGCTGACAATGTTGTCAGGACTGTCAACGTCTGGTAGCGGGGGAGATCCAACAAACTCGTCCCCCAGGCCCTGCTCGAAACAGTTTGCCATGCAGGGAATAAGCAAGAATTGAATAATCTTCGCCTTGAGATCCATAGAATATTCCTCGTCCCCAAAAATGTCCACAAAGCGAAGAAATATCTGCCGTTTTCGGCTAACTGAGAAATCTATAGTAACCGTTGTTTCAAGGAACTCCTTTAGGAACTGTTAAAAAAAATTGTGCAAACCGATCAACGACTGTTCTCTCTCAACCAATCAAAAAAAAACATTCAGGAACAATTCTCGAAGTATCATTCTCAAGCGGAGACGCTGATTCTAAATAAGCAATGTTTTGACCGCTCTCGATTATGTCATGTTTTTGAATAACCCTGATGCTAAGTGATATGGATTAAAAATTCCTCATAAAAATTCGATGGAACTATGCTTTCATTTGGTATCCCGAAGTATTCACGAAACTACCGTAACGGAGACCTTCACGAAGATAGTATGAAGTATGAAGAACCTCCAGTCATTTCCAAAAAATGTCACAACGAAAGGATTTTTTTTTCAAACTAATTCGGGAAAAAATCGAAAGAGGTCAAAACCGATTATAATTTAGTATGAGAGTCAAATTCCGGCTGGGATTCATCGATTATTACCTGGAAGTGTGATACTGGTTTTCCACAAAAAGCCAACAATAATAAGAAGAGCAAGTCGATGTCATCTGGGTTCTTCTTATAATACATGAGAAGTAATTTTGACACAAAAAGGGGTTCTTTCCATGTTCTGATATCAACCTCCCAAACATCGTTGCGAATTCCTTGCTGATAGCCCGGTGTTACCCACAGAACCTTTAGGGCTTCGAATAAGTTGGAATCGTTCAGGATGGTTTCTTCGTGATATCGACACAGAATGTATGCCTAAATAAACCATTTGCCAAGGAACCATTTGATTAAACAGAAATTTTCATTTCCGATAAATATAATTGTCATTTCTTAAGACCGCGGCTAGACTCCGTACACCATACACCAACTATTTCCTGCCATTAATCCATTTATCGGAATAAGTTTTTAGGTCAACTTACGGATTTAACTCCAAGAAATTGAATCTCCGTCAACTCATTCTCGGTATAGGTAATCAAAGTTGTCGGATTAATTGGATGCTGCCGTATACTCAAGCAGTGCACAATATAGGGCGAATTTCGAAGCAGCGTTTCTCTTAAATTTCCAGCGCAGGGTTGCTTCAAAAAGTAGAGAAAGAAACTGTTCCACTCTGGATATGATAAATACGTTTCGAAAACTTGGTTGATGTATTCTTGGGGCAATTCCGAAAGATATTTCATCAAATTCGGTCGGAGGGGAGAACCTTTGTTGAGGGACAACGCCTTCTCTGTCTGGAGACATAATTTGCATACTGATTCCAAGAACTTCACTTGGTGTGGATCTAATTCATTCGTTATTAATTCATAATGATCCACAATAGCAATGGCTATTTTGAATTCGTGGAATCCGTTTTTGTTAGGCATTTTGCTGTGATTCTGCAGTGCACCTTCCAAAAACTTCCGGAGGACCTGAATGAGCGCATCCCACAATTTGATATTTCCTTCCGGTGAGAGCTGGTATAGAAACGTCGCATGGCGCAAAGCTTCCAGTGTCACCGCCTTAAGATTTGCAAGTGAAATTAGAACCGGTCGCATCGCCTGGTTAATCTGGAAAAAGAAGTAGTAAACATATAAAGTTGAAGTAACGTTTTTACGATATTTATAAATTGACCCACCAATTCCTTATCCACTTCGTTCGCTTTCATAAACTTCCGCATAGCTTCAAAACCAGCGACTTGTAACTCCTCGTTACTATTGGCAAGTGATTTGAGAAAGAGCGAAACGATTTTCTCTTTCAGGGGTGAAGGTGCTGCGACGCAGCCAAGAACTTTCAAAATGGCTATACGGACCGGAAACAGATTCAGAACGCTTTTATAGCAGGGGTACTTGGAAAGTATGGCGTCGTCACTTTCACAAATTCCAACTATCTCAGGAATGAAGCTGCGATGTTCTGGAAGGCTAAAGTCTATGGAAAAAAGTTGAGGTGAGAGGCTTAGGCAGAAGCTGTTTCCGTCGAGAATTCCAAGCTGATATTGGAGAGATTGGTGACGAATGAGATGCTTCTTCGGAGGAATCATGTCTGCGATAACCGCCATGTGTGGTTGAATGACTTCAGATATAGATTTTCCTTGAAGCTCAGCTAAAAGTTGCAAGTTTTTCATGGACTGCTCTCGAACATTTGTAACTGAACTCGTCAAATGCCTCACAAATTCCATCGTGACGCCAGCCAACGAGGATTCTCGCAAAGCAGACAGGTGGACGTCTTCGATTGATACAGAAATTCGGAGAATTTTCTCAAGATTGTTTTTGGCTGATTCTACTGCTCCACTGGAAACTTCCCCACTTAAATCCGTGAGCACGAAGAGCATGGCTTTGAGAATGTTAATATACCGGCTAAGGATCCATTTCGAGGACATATGATCCAGTAGGAATTCGATTGCGTTGCAACCACCCATCTTTGTATACCACGCTCTTTCATAACACAAGGAGCAGACCTTTTCAGTTAGATACTCCATCATCTGTAGGGAACAGGCTCGCTCTTTAGTGCCGACTACATTTATCAGTAGATTCATTAAAACTGAAAGAGCGAAGAAGACTGAACGTTCGAATTCTTTCTCTTCTCCAGCGAGTACAATAGTTGCAGCATCAAAGATGACGTAAGGATCCATTCCATGACATTTGTTAGATAGGAAAGGCCCTAATTGTTGAGCTACTGCAATCATACCATAGTGGCGCATGAGAGAGACTAGGAAACAGTAGACTTCCTGCTTAAGCTCCTTGGTGGTGGATGCTACAATGACTCCGCTAATTGCAGTTGCATGAATCTGTCTTGACTTGTCATCCGAGTATTTATATACTGGCAGATTCGTGATTTCTTGATTCCGGAGAGAACTATGCAACATTCCTTTGTTAACTATGTAGCTGTCTTCATCTGTAGTCATACTCGATGAAAGATAGGATTTTAGAAATTCCCAGGCATGCTTCTTGTAATGAAGTTCGGCACTTGCAGTTTTTAGTAAATTATATGCAGTTTCAACAGCTTTTTCTATTGGGAGAGCCACGGCTGCCTTGTGGTCTTGAAAATAAAGCTGAATTTGGGGTCCTTGATTAGTTTTATCTCCGTATTCTAGCTTCTGCGGTTCCATAAGCATTTTTCGATTACTGCCGCCAAACTTTCCAAGGATTCTAGGAAAATAACAATTGCAAGTACTGACAAAAATGGAAGGACATACCAGTGGTTGGTGGAGGCAACACCAGGCGTTACGTTACCTATAAGCGACGGTTGCTGTTGAGTCCACCGGATTCCTCAAAGTCCGCCACAAAGCCTGCATAAGGTCCGCTCGGACCGGTTGAATATGTTCGTAAAGAAATTCAGGCTGAAGGTTGTCAACACAGAGTTCCAATGTTCGTAAGCCTTGGCTCACAAGAGTTGGTGATCCATTAAGGGCAGAGACCAACGGATCCATTAGCATCGGTAAGTAAGGAAGGAGGCTACTGAGTCGCACGGGCACAGTGAGGCATAATTCAACAAATAAGTCCTTCATATGTTGCTTGTGAAGACCACTTTGTAGACTGTTAAGACCTAGAAAACCGTAGTATGATACTTTTACATCTGTCAGTAGGCTTGCGAAGTAGCATAAATGCCATTATTAGTTTCAAACCTTGCAGTAGGCTCGGAAGTAGTGGGAGAAACTCTTGATAGAGGAGATCATGACTTCCACCGCCGATGTCATAATTCAACAAATAAGTCCTTCATATGTTGCTTGTGAAGACCACTTTGTAGACTGTTAAGACCTAGAAAACCGTAGTATGATACTTTTACATCTGTCAGTGTGCTTGCGAAGTAGCATAAATGCCATTATTAGTTTCAAACCTTGCAGTAGGCTCGGAAGTAGTGGGAGAAACTCTTGATAGAGGAGATCATGACTTCCACCGCCGATGGAACGGAATAGTGCACGTAGCAGTAAAAAGTAATTGTACGGATCCTTGGCGTTTAATGCTAATTCCATGGATCTATCAATTAAGAGAGTATCAAAATCAATTAGGTTTACGTAACCGAATCTTAAACGTACTAAGTTAATTAGGTAAAATGTACGAAACTTTACACTCATGTCTACCTGTTTACAATTTCGCGTAAATGGGGTTTCAACATTTGCTCATTCTCAGCAGGAAATAGGCTCACAGATCCAAAAACTAACTTGAACAGCCGCAAGTAAAGACTACTTTTTTCAGCGTCCTCTCCCATATCCGGTAACTTTTCCAAAAGAAATTCCACAAGAATAGTGGCAAAAACAGCAGACGTAGTAGGGTTTGCCAATAGATTGTTTGCCACAACTTGTAGTGCGTTATTCTCGTGAATCCTTT
Organism: Neanura muscorum; assembly: GCA_019775825.1. NCBI lineage: Eukaryota > Metazoa > Arthropoda > Collembola > Poduromorpha > Neanuridae > Neanura > Neanura muscorum. Next base: position 3,430 of record JABASL010000205.1, on the reverse strand, counting down.
CCACGAGTAACTTGACGCGAACAGTGAATAATTCACGGAAAGTATAGGTGTTGAGTAATGTAAACTGAAATAGAACAAACAGATCAACTTTGTTAAATCTGTATGTGGAACGGTTTGAAAAATTCGTTATTTAAAATAATTTCCTCACCGCTCCAGCAAAATATTCCAATACTTCTTTTTCCTCTTTCGATCTCACGCCTTGAGTATTCATACTTCGCTGTGGCATAAAACCACTAACACCTCCCACAGGACCATTTATCGCATAAATGTCAACTGCTTTAAGTCCCCATTTCATTAGCCGCAAGTAGACTTCCGTTTCATTTGCACTGAATTGCCTGTACCCGTTCACAGGCGGCTCTCCTGTGGAAACCTGTTGATTTTAATATGAAAGATTTAGTCAGTGAAGCAAAAGGTAAAAATTCAATTACACTTACACAATTTGTAATGATAACAATTTATTAATCGAAATTATAATTTTAATAAAATACCCGGGATTTGCAGGACGCTATACCCCAAGAAATTGTTTTCACGGCACAGACAACTGTTTTCACTAATGTTCGGCACTCGTGGAATATGTACGTCTGCATCGGGGTCTGAGGGAATCCGAAACGGCGTACTTCATCTTTTATTAACCCATCAGTAAATCCACGACTGAGAATATCTTCCACCGTTTGATCTGAGTCTGGCTTCTTCTCCATCTGCACAGCCGCGAGCGCATTACTGCGTTACATGAAAGATATAGAAATACGTATTAGGATCAAACATAGACAAAAGTTTTGCTGGAAGTTGATTGCAATTGGGAAGAAATTATTGTACGTTACAAAACGTTTAGTGGTAGAATGCACAATACTCACACTAAGAAGACTTTTAATACTCACAATTTGCTGGTGAAGTATGGAATGTGCACCTGCGCAATCGTTTTGAATTTATACGCTAAGACGTCTAACATGTTCATAAGAATTTTCCTTCCATCTCCATTTTCAGACTCGGACTTGAGACGAATGCTTTCAACAAGATTGAAAAGAAGTTTGCAAGACATCGTGTGAATACTAAACGAAAAGAAGACCCACAATTCAAACTAATGATAAGAAAACTAAGCCAAGTAATCACAGTTAGATTCCATATCCATACTGCTGAGCCTAACGTACCTCACGGGTAGAGTTTCGTCGTGGACGTGGTAAGAAAAGAAAGTGATTGCTTTACTAAGTTGGGCAAGGGTCAGGTGTTGGCGTACGTGATGGACCAAGTCTGCTAGCGTACTGTATGCCAGTGGTCTCATCGTTTCGTTCACTGTCCAACCGTTTCCCAAGAGAATATTTTCATCAAACAGTTGGTCCATGTAGGGCACGAATTCTGTACAATAAAGTTCAATAAACAAATTATAAAAACAAAAAATAAGTATTGTTTAATTATCCAGTAGAATAAACTTGAAAATTTAAAATCCCCGGCATGAGCCCGGCATTGCAGTACTAAAACGTTTAGAACACATAGAAACCCTGCTTGGTATAGGTATATTTAGCAGCACATAACACGCAACTTACTATATCGTAGTTCTGTGGCCATTATGTGTCTTGCGGCAATGAAAAGCTCTCTCCTCAACTGAGCAACCTCCATCGGGCAAAGTGTGAGTAAGTTGATTAGGCCATTGACTAATAGCTCACTATGCTGAATTACTAAATCTTGATAGAGTTTTATGATGTAGGCCAAGAAAGATAAGGTTTTAACTTGTGCACCCATAAACTCGACCAACACCTCCTTGTTGAATCCATTGCTTGTCCTGAATGGGAATAATGTAGATTGCATGAAATATGATTGTCGAAATACTGGATAATATATTTAATTTATAAAACAAATTATAACCTATGAATTTCGTTAGGCTGAAGCGTGATAGTAGACATTACGATCGGAATGAAGTCAGCAACTTCTTGTTGAACACTGGCTTTATAGATCTGATACATGAGGACCACGATTATGGGTAGTTCCTGGAGAACTTTGAGAGAGTTACGGGCTTTCGGCAAAACAGTGTACTACAATCAAAAATAGAATAAGCGTATTATAATGAAATGAGAATGTTGAAGATTATTTAAATGCTTCCCCGACATGCAAATTCAATCACCACAGAGTTACCAAGGATGCATGCACAGGCGTGTAGGCGTAAGTGTGATATTTCACAAGCACTTGAATAACAATAGCTTATATGACAGACTCACAGATGTTCCTTCCGGTGTTTTCTTGTCACTTTGAAAACTCGTTGCAGAGTAAATTTCGTCTAACGCTGGGCTACTACTAACGTTAATCTCGCTCAGATCTTTCACTTTCACTTGTAATTTAGGCTCGAAAATTTTCTCCATGTGACGAGGTAGATCTTTGTAGACGGAACGCACAAAAAGTAAGAAATTTTGAACCTCGGCTGAAAATTGAGGTCGAAACTGCTTGTGTAATTCGATGATGATGCGAAGACAAATTAGCACATTTTCTTCGTTATCGATCCCCAATAAGCGAAAAACAGCAGTAAGAATTGGACGCACGTATGGTCGTAATGCCTCATTTGCTGGAAGTCGATGCAGTAATTCTAAAACCCCTTTACGAGCTTGCTAAAAACAGATATTAAAAACATTAATTAAACATTAGATCCATTGCAGTTACGCATTAAACCGCAATTACATCTAACCTGTAGCTGATATTCTGCTACAAAATGTGGTTCACCGTCTTCAAAAAATTTCAGAAAAATTGGAACGGCAGCTTCCAAAAATTGAGGATATGCAGAAGAGATAAGAATTGTCTGGAAATTAAATAATCAGTTATACAAAGTAAGACCCTTTCTGAAACGTAGAAGTAGAGCTGAAATGTAGAAGTATGCGCAGTATAAAGCGACGAAATGTCATGAGTGCTCTGACTTTGGCAACGGAAAAAATGAATCTCTTGTCGAGTTCAGCAGCGATCAGCCCTAAATTGAGATTATAGTTAACTTACTTCAAAATTCTCCGTAATTTCAATTATAATTTTCAGTTTAGCCTCTCCTTTATCAGTCTGCTCTTCAAGAAGAGAGGGCAGTAGATCCATGTATTTCTCCATCGTTTTAGCGTTTGTTCGTAACGGGTTCTGAATCTAGTTTAATTCTAAGTGACTCTTACATGTACAACTGCACTCGTGCACACATAAGCATCTGAAATAAAATTTATGAAAAATATTAGTTTATCCACTCAATAAAATTGTATTCGATGTCATAATTTGTGAAATTCAACGACGTGATGCTTAACCTAACAACAACGTCCTCCTCAAACTCTGCCATAAGTTCGTATTTGCTGTCGTGTTACTACAACAATACTTAAAGGCCACGAACACAAAATACAACGCCACGATACGAACCTCAATCAATGTGTAAATCTCGGATCCGGTATTATGATGGACTTTTAGTTTACGATCAGGT
>JABASL010000204.1:0-22982 GCA_019775825.1 Neanura muscorum | reverse complement strand
AAGAGTGGAGAGTATATGGTTCCGCAATGAGTAGGAGTAGGAGACCTGGCTGTGAGTATGAGTAGATGAGTAGCGGTCATGGCTGTGAGTAGGAGTAGATGAGTAGCGGACCTGGCTGTGAGTATAAATCATTTGAGCATTGACAAGTATGGCCAAAATATGCTGAAATCTGTCCGGGAAAAGTCGGGTTCCCATTCTGACTGACCTTCACCTTCGTCGAGGAGTTCGACCATTCCAAAAAGACGCTCAACGGATACGATCTTAACCTTGACCTATATTTAAAATATTACAACAAAAGATATATCCAGCGTCTTCCACCCAGTAGCCTTCAAGCTATAGCATAATCATTAATTAATTTAAATGGCAAATCATAATTATGTCAGTTACTGAGCAGTAGGGTAGTTTGTTTAATGGTTACGATAATGGAAACTGAAAAATAGAGCAAATTATAAGTTTTAACTACCAAGTGCCAAATAAGGTATAAATAATGTGCACCAGAATTTCATTAACCATTAACTCTATTTTGGTAAATTATAATTTAAAAAACGATAAATAATGGTATTCTTACCGTTAAATCAAGGTAGGATTAGGAATAATTCTTACGTTTCTAAATTAATTTGAAATCGAATATAGACGATATCTAATTAATTAGGAACAGCATACATTTAGGGACTTTTACAAAAATATTAAATCCTATGAATTGTATTTGTAATTAGAACGCCAAACAGTTTTGCATGGTTCGTTGAACAAAATGGTGGAAATGACTTAACCCTAAAACAAAGTGCTTTGGATTTTTTAAATGACTTAATTATAAACGACCCAGTGCTTCAACTGAAACACCCCAACTTCTCAAATAATTTTTTTACCCGATCCGATATTGCCTAAAATACCATACTAGTATGGGTGGACACGGAAACTTGAGAAATTCGGATTTTCCACTGAAGAAGTGTGTTGAAAAATGGCAGCCTTTTTTAATGGGTTGCGTTGAACAATCAACCCAATTTAAGCTTTTCTAATAATAGGGACCTTCGGCTTGAAACAAAAATCAAATTTTCCCATGACTTATTTTCCTGTAGAAGCTACCGGAAAATATCCACAGTCCTTTTCGATAAAGTTTTGTCGGCTACAGGACAAATCATAAATGCCTATACTTTTTCCTGGTGGGGAGTGGCTTATCCTTCTGGGGTTCTCTAAATCCTAATATTTCCTGATACAATTCGAAATTTTTGATAACTTTCTACGAAATTATACACGCGCATAGAAAATAGAAGAAGCTCGTGGATATTTGTGGAAACTGATTGACTTGAATTAAGTTAAAGTTTGTCAAGCATTTGCTATAAATTTCTGTAAAACAAACTCATGAAATAAGGACAACGTGATTTAGCAAAGCGTTAGTTTGGAATTAGCAATCGTGGTTACTGTATCGCATTACTGTATCTCAATTTGAAAAACTTAGAATTTGATTTAGCTACCCTTTTTTACCAATTTTTAATTCTTCATGTTTAAAAAAAGGTGGTTTTACCCTTATAATCCCTTTCAAAGAACCCAACTAAAATATCTCCCACTTTGGTTGGTGGGAGTACGAGAAAATATGTTTTCCTGTAAAATGATTCTACAAGAAGTTTTGGCTGCTTGAAGTTGAAATTTTCTCGTGGGTGTCAGATGTTCCAAAACCTGCATCCGAAAAAATGGACCGTCTACGAGACATTATCTACAAGAAAATGTAAATTTTGTTTCAAGCCGAACGTCCCTAATATTACAGATAAATGTAACCTGCACTTAACATTTAATTGAAGTAAATCAGAGCTCCGACTCGGCACACGAAGCTGGGGAAATAAGTAAATTAAATTATCAGTCTTCATAAATATAATTTTAGGACAGCACAAATACGATCTGATGGTGTTCTTCCCGTAATAAACAAATCCGCCATAACTCCAATGGAGAACGGTGAAATCACAAAGGGTTTCACTGTCAGAAAGTATTATTCAAAGCGCCTCCGTTTCATATCTTGTTCATATTGTTCTTCTTGTGGTTTCATATTGTACTTAAAGGCAGCAGCATGTGGATTTGGGTAAACTTTGAATTGAGTGTTCATTTCGCTGTTTCGATTGTTTGGCGTAGCATGATCGTGCTGCATTGATGAGCCGCTCACCCAGGCACCATTTTCTCTTTCTGTCGAATGGTAGTATGGAATGTATTGGTTTGAAACATGATCTCCTCGTTCAACTTCTGGAAAACGACCGAAATCGAACTGGTGGTCCATGGCCGTGGTAGTGCACGAGGATCGCTGTTCAAACAGATTGTAGTGTGCGGATCCATTGACGTTTCGGTTCAGGTTATAGGATTCGGGTTCAAGTCCATTGAGATCTCCGTTAAAGATAAAGGGTTCGGTTGCATCCACATCTCCGTTAAAGTGATAGGGTCCGGATCTATTGACGTCCCGGTTAAACTGATAAGGTGCGGATCTATTGACGTCTCGGTTGTAGGGTGCGCATCCATTGAAGTCTCTGTTAAAGTTATAATGTGTTGATCCAATGGAGTCTCTGTTATAGTTATTTGGTTCTGACCCATTGGCATCTCCGTTAAAGAAATAGGGAGCGGAACCATTGACCTCGCCCTTACCGGATGCATTGACATCTCGAGTAAAGGTATATGGTGCGGAACCACTGATGCCCTTGGAGTTGGAAAACTCGTTGGAATAACCTGCCTCTGACACACAACTTTGGTTTGGTACACGGGTGACAATCTTCTCAATAATAATATCCTCTTCGTCGTCACTGGAATCGAGTAATTCAATCGTTTCAATTACTGGATTCTTCGTATTCGGGCAATTTGACATTCTCGGTGATGACCCGTACCCACCAGAAGTTACAGTAGAAGGAAAAGTAGGAGTTATTTTAGGTGTCTCCTCCGGAACACCATATGCTATATTGTACAAACGTTGTTGTACCAATAGAGAGGCAAACGGATTTCGAAGTAGAGAATTATTTTGAGTTGGTCGGGGTAGCGATTTTGAATAAGCACCGTTCTGTGGAGTAGAATTCGATTCCTCCAACAATTCGTGGTTCATTACGGTATCAGAGGCTGCTGAGCTTGCACTAGAACTCAAATGAGGAGGCTGCTGAGGTAACTTGTCGTCACATTTCTGGTAACTTGTTGTCACATTTCTTTGAGGTATTTCGGAGTTACGTATAGGCAATTTGTCTTCGCGTTTGGATTTCCGGAAATTATGTTGTAGAGTCACATTTCTATGAGGCATTTCCGAGTTATGTGCAGGTAAGTGGTTTTCATGTTTCTGGAAATTATTTTGTAGTGTCGCATTTGTTTGAGATATTCCGGAGTTATGTATACGTAAGTTGTCTTCGCATTTCCGAAAATTGTTTTGTACTGTTGTTACACTTTGAGGTATTTGAGAGTAATGGATAGAAGGAAGAGATGGCGAGTTTTGATTATCCGCCATTACTGGCTGTGACCGCCACGTTTGACATATCTTCGGAATTGGTGGTAATTTACGCACCTGCTCGAGAGTGGGGGCACCCATTTCTGTAAGCAAGGCAATTGTAGCCAAGCGTCTGCGTTTCTCCTCTTCAGCCTCATGACTTTTAGGACTCACGAGTTCCTGGATTTTGACGGCCATGGCAGCTTCAGCTTCGCGTCGTCGTTCCTCGCGACTTGTGGTAGGTGGAGGTTCTCTACACAGTTTTGGTTTCGAACGTGCGGCCGCAATTCGTTTTTTACGCAAGTCGACAGCTCCAGCGTTGCAGCGGTCCTGGAAATCTCCGGTTTTGTTTATGATACCACCTACTCCACTGTCCCTTGGTCCTTTAATCCTATTTCTATTCATGTCTTCGTGTTCATTAACCAAGATCTCGATTCTAGTGTTGGCCAGCTTGGTTCCATAGGATTGCGGAGCGTTTGAAATTGTTTGAACGGCTAGAGAAGACATTCCAGAATAATTGAGTCCTGATGCTTCGGAAGGTTCGTTATTGTACGATTCATTGGTGATTTCTACGGAAGTTTCGGTATTCTCCAGATCACTGGCGATTACTACGGAAGCTTCGGTATTCTGCAGATCACTGGAAGCTCTTAACTTGACTTTATCGCGCGAAGAATATTCAGTTTCGGATTCGCATTCAGATGTCATGTCCACGTCTAAAAGTAATAGTCGGTTGTCAAAAATAAAATTACAAACACTTGACTTATAATTATTGTTAAAATTTTGTTTTGTATTTACCTGAGTCTGTATTGGTATTTTCGACGACAGGTGGTATCAATAACGTGGGATCATTAGCATCATCTTCCGCCTCCGTCTCTAGCGCAGGCAGTGCTAAATACAAAAACAAAGGAGTCAGCTTAAACGTCATCATCAACTTACTGTACATTAAGCTGATGTTACATTCCAAATAATGGAAGTGTGAAGTGAATGTTTGAAAGATCCTAGATAAAGATGAATCTAGAATTACCGGGTTCTTTAAGTATGGCTTTACAATTTGTACATTTCCAGCTACGAAGTTGAAGACTACTGCACTTCATGTGTGTTGCAGATGATCCGCAAGTATTACATCGAACGAGATCCCAGTCTCTAAGAATTAAGAACATTTTTCGCTTAACTTGGATCGCATCCCTTCTGGACGACATGCTTTTAATACACCTACACTAAATCCTTCCTGTTTTTAAAGTCACGTCCATGTGGGCACTGACAAACTTCTGCATCACACCTGGAGTAATGTCTAGTGAGTTCCTGGAAAGCATTTTCTTCTCGCTCCCATGCCGCATCCCTAAATAGAGTACAGGCCTGAATTACAGGTAAACCGTGAAACTATTCTTCCGAATTATTAGCCTTTACTTACTGTTCCGGAACAAAAACGCCGTTTGTTTTCATAGCGTCTAAAAAGACGGCTTCCTTCGAATTGCACAGAGGACATTTGAAAAAGTATCCAGCCGCCTTCGCAGCTTGCTTTTTAAAAAGAATCGACCTTGGAGTACTTTACTTCTCAATTTTGATAAACATTAATTTATAAACTAACCATAATACATGACCGATGGAACAACTGCTTCCCGCAACATGGTGGCCAAATCCCTTCGTCAACTCGAACGTCAACATCCGTGAAACAGATGGGACATTCACTGCAAGTCCCCTTAGGAATCTTTTGTACCATTTTATGTTTCGGGCAAAACGATTCAAATTGGCCGTGAAACTGAAACCGACAACCGTTCTCATATCCACAAGTGTAATGGAAGCTGTATGGGCATCTATTGGCTACACAACCAATGGTTGCTGTCTTCTTTTTGCAGAACTTGCATGTCTAGAAGCAAAAACCAAACAAACTGTTGAGTTCAATATTTTATGAGAATCAGAGAACTTTGTCAGGTATGCAAGTTGTATTTTTACGAAAAAACAATTCATCCATTCATAATCAGACTTACGCACGAACTTTATAGTTTCTCTATTAAGTATTTTCACGTCTAGCAATGTCTGTTCTGAGTACGATATTATCTGAGCTTATCAATTCCAAGCGAAAGTTATTAACGTAGACTCGGCTCAAGCCCGTATTTAGTGTTCTAGCCACCTAAGAAACCTACCAGCCTCTTTCCTCGATTGACTTCTTTCTTGATATCGACTGGCAAGAAAGCGAAAATACCTTCGTCATCAGTTCCCCGTTGTTCCCCCATGGCAGAAAAAAGCTAAGATGAACATTATTCAATAATTACTCACTGGATGATCAATTCCGGTGGGTACATTAAATGTCACTTTTTAGATTGATAGTGAAATCAATTATAATTTGTTTAGCAAGACTAACCAAGCAGAAGTGGTGTGTTACGACTCCATCCAGCTCCAGAAGGTCACCCCACTCCGCAGGATTAGTCTGGTGCCTTCCACAAAAACAACACTTAAAGTTAGGATCCGCAACTTTAATTTCCACGGTCCTTGGGTCCCCAAAATGTCCACGTGTTGAAATCATCTTGTATGTAATATCCAATTGTTTCGACAGAGTTCAAGTAACCTACAATTTTAATTTAAATTAATTAGATTCCGAAAGCAATAAACGAGCACACTAATAACTATAAATAAAAACCTATTCTTTTCTAATTAAAAAGGTACAAAATTATTAACAGATTGTAGTTTAGGTGTCCAAATAAAATGATTGAACACCAGGAACAGGAAAGTGCGAACTATCCGAAACCCTGTGTGGCTGTAAGTTAACAGCGAAACTTCACCTGATTCCAGCACCTACCTGTTGCGGGGTGATTAGTGAGCTCCTGACATTTCCGTATCAGCTGCCCACTGGATTTGACTGATTACATTAGATACATTGTACTTTATTGGAAATTTCGCCCGATATAATTCATGCTTATCGTCCTCTTCGTGGCAATCAATTAGGTAAGACATCAAAAGATTATCACTGGTGAAGTAAGAACAGGACGAAGAGGATCGAGGATGGCAAGAGACAGACCGAGACCGAGAGTGTACACGTACAGGCAAGGTACAGCGGATACCAAGACCAATCACTAACTAATTAACTAATTAAACAGTTGTAATAACATCCCAAATGGCAGTGATCGAAGGCGATGAACACGACGAGGTCACGGTCACGACACAACTCAAGAGAGAACGAACACCACAGGGCAACAGTAGGAGCGAGAAAGAGAATACCCACCATAAACCACGAGGAAAGAAAAAGACAAAAGAAAAAGCATTCTGCTGATAAAAAACAAAGCCTTTGGATTTTGGAAACAAGCTGAAGGAGCCAAATTTCGGCTCGCTTCCCCCCCCCCCCACCGGAGCTGTTCGCTCTACGTCCGCCTTGTTACGAAGGGAACAACGGCTCCCACATGGTTAATCTCTTGACAAAAGGTCAGAACTATGCTTTTAATACTTTATACAATTAAAGTCAAGGCTCAAGTGGTTATGTTATTAAGGTTATTAATAATTTTGCAATTTAAAATACTTGACTTATACAGGTACAATTTAACAATTTTAATCAAACTCACTCGCTCTTGCATTTATTATAATTTTATAAATATAAACATCCAACCTAAACATTCAGATGAAGGAAAAACAACAAACAATGCAGTTCAAAACTTAAATGACTAATCTGTACGATGTTGATTAAACTAATCGGATGTGGTATTGAGTTAGGGTTTTATCCTAAAACTAGATTACAACTCGTCCTTTTCTGCATCTGGCATTGGAGGAGCTCCACCTTGTTGGTAAAGCTTGGCAATAATTGGTTGAACGATATCCTCCATTTCTTTCTTTTGCTTCTTGAACTCGCTGGCATCAGCCTCATTATTGGACTCGAGCCATTTAATTCCAGAATCAATTGCTTCCTCAATCTTAGCTTTCTCTTCATCGCTTAGTTTCGCTCCAAGTTTTTCTTTGTCTCCAATCTGATTTTTGAGAGAATATGCATAGGACTCTAATTCATTACGAGCCTCAACCCGATCTTTGACTTTCTTGTCTTCATCGGAAAAGTTTTCAGCGTCCTGTACAAGTGTAAAGGAAGAAATTAGAATATAATTCACAAGGATTTAAAAAAAATGCTTTCATAAAATGCACGAAATCAATTTACCTTAATCATTCTCTCAATATCTTCTGGTGTTAGTCTGTTTTGGTCATTTGTAATAGTAATCTTTTCCTTATTTCCGGTTCCTTTGTCTTCGGCACTCACTTGAAGAATTCCGTTAGCATCAATCTCAAATGTAACTTCAATCTGGGGTACTCCACGGGGAGCGGGCGGAATGCCAGTCAAATCAAATTTGCCTAAAAGATGGTTATCCTTCGTCATTGGCCTTTCTCCTTCAAATACTTGGATGGTGACAGTATGTTGGTTATCCGAAGCAGTTGAAAAGATTTGAGATTTCTTAGTTGGGATCACAGTGTTTCTTGGAATGAGTTTAGTCATGACTCCTCCAACGGTTTCAATTCCCATGGTCAATGGATTAACGTCCAACAGAACCAAATCACCAGTATCTTGCTCTCCAGACAAAACTCCAGCTTGAACGGCAGCACCGTAGGCAACAGCTTCATCGGGGTTAACTGCGAGAAAGAATTTTTTGTTTACAATATGAATTAATGGCGGTGGCGGGTGACCTAAACTCGTTTAAAAAACAACAGAAACTAAATTCAAAACAATTTTTCTTTAACTTACTTCCTCTGCTTGGCTCCTTGCCGTCAAAGAATTCCTTGACCAATTGCTGAACTTTGGGAATACGAGTAGAACCACCGACAAGTACGATTTCATCAACATCCTTCTTCTTCATATCGGCATCCTCAAGGACTTTCTGTACTGGTTTCATTGTAGACCTGAACAAGTCCATGTTCAATTCCTCAAACTTGGCTCGAGTAAGTGTTTCAGAAAAGTCTTCTCCGTCAAAGAATGATTCGATTTCAATTCTCGTTTGATGAGCAGATGAAAGTGCTCTCTTGGCCTTCTCCACTTCTCTCCTCAATTTCTGAACCGCTCGGTTATCCTTACGAACATCCTTGCCCTTCTTCTTCTTGTAAAGTTTGATGAAGTAGTCCATGACACGCTGGTCGAAGTCCTCTCCTCCCAAATGCGTATCTCCGTTAGTGGCAACGACTTCGAAGACTCCATTATCAATGGTAAGGAGTGAGACATCAAAGGTTCCACCACCCAAATCAAATACCAAGATGTTCTTTTCACCGTCCTTCTTGTCGAGGCCATAAGCAATGGCAGCTGCCGTGGGTTCGTTAATAATTCTCATCACATTGAGACCAGCAATGGTTCCAGCATCCTTTGTTGCCTGTCTCTGAGCGTCATTGAAGTATGCAGGAACGGTAACAACGGCGTGTGTAACTGTCTTTCCAAGGTAGGCTTCGGCAGTTTCCTTCATCTTGACTAGAACCATGGCTGAAATTTCTTCTGGTGCAAAAGTCTTCGGCCCTTGGCTTGTATCCACCTAAAAGGAAATTATAAGCATTATGTGAATGTACGATTCCGTATTCACGCCATATTGTCTTCGTTTGATAAAGTACCTGAATATGAGGTTTGGTATTCTTCTCGATAACCTTGAAAGGGAACAGCTTGACGTCGCTCTGGACAGTGTGATCGGACCATTCTCTTCCAATAAGTCGCTTCGCGTCGAAGACAGTATTCTCGGGATTTGTAGTAAGTTGATTCTTAGCTGCATCTCCAATGAGACGTTCCCCTTCTTGTGTAAATGCGACATAAGATGGAGTGATACGGTTACCTTGGTCGTTGGCTATGATTTCGACACGTCCATTCTTGAATACTCCAACACTTAAATAAAAATCAAGAGTAGCTGTTAGCTAACTGAACCACGAGGCTACTAATTGAACAAAATATCTTACCATGAGTATGTTGTTCCCAAATCAATTCCAATCACAGTTCCGACATCAGCCTTTTTTGAATCATCTTTTGTAGATGACTTTACAGAAGTGGCCAGGACCGCTAGGGTCACTGCCAACGCTAATCGCATCCTTATCATTGTGAATAACTCTAGAAATACTGTAAGAGAACAATCAAAAATTAGTACGAACCCAAACTGAAGATTGCTAAAACGCCGGTTCGAGATTCAAGAAACGTGAACTTAAATCCAAGTTTTCCATTCCAATAAATTAGCTGAGTTAATTGGTTAATGGATAATGGTGCAATAAATTAGTTGATGGAGTAAAGTCAATAAGTAATTACCTTAAATTGAGACCGACAGGAATGTAATTACGAGTACTTGGGTGACCGTGACTCTTGACAACTAAGTTGACAGAGTGAGTGAACTTTGGAGACTGTGAAGAATAGATCTTTCCTACACGTCTTGTCGTTACTTAAAAGTGAGGGAGAGGGACTCGTGGAAGACTCTGATTGGCCCATGTCACTTCAAGTCCACGTATGGTATAAAAAACAGTAGTAACATGTATTACAATGCAACAGAACAAATAAGCGGAGGCTAAAAGCCTAAAAGTGGAACTTTATTTTGAGACAGGAACAAAAATATAGACACGTAGTCTTACTTCAATACTCAACCAAAAGAATTCGCTATTTATATTTATCAAACGCTTAATTCAATTAATTTCCTTTTACCAACCTTACTTTTCTTTCCTACCAGAGAAGGTCAGGAAGAGCTATGCAAGGTCAATAATAAGGTCAATTACAACTTTTCCCCAAAACTCCACATTACATTGGCTCCTTACGCTCTCCAGAAGGCATGCGTAGAATCAAGCTGTGGTGTCGGTGTGACATGTAAAGGGATGAATTCTTGTGGCCATGACCTTGGGGTATGCCGTAACACGTAAAGCCTGCACGGGTCGTTGGCCACAAATCACAGCTGCAGACAATAACAGAGGTTAGGCGAAATGCCTCAAGGTCAAATATGGTGGCTTTCTTGTAATGATTCTAAGGTTTACTCAGTTGTGATGAAATTCACGGGCTAATTGAGCATCTGGAAATTACCAATATGAACAAAACCCGGAAATGGCAGCTGAAAAATTTGATTTTTTAAAACGTTGTGACCTACCCCACGTGGGGGCTCAAAACCTAACATTTAGGCTTTGTCAACATATCGACACGTTCTTAAAGGCCCCTTTAGGGGTTACATTATGTAACCCCTAAACTGTATGTAACTTACATACAGTAAAAGCTAAAAAAAAATTGAGATTTACTTGAAGATCAGACGTTTAATTTTTATTGAGATAATTTCGAGATAGGTTATTCACTTTAAATGTTCTTAAACAAAAGTAAAATTCAAAATTCGTTCACGTAATTCAACAAAGTCAAGTTAAAATACTAATCGTATTTACTTAATGACAATTTTTTAGTGAATTATTAATTTATAAGCCTCCAGAATTCCGTTTCCTGGCTCTTGTCTTTACAAATTAATCTTATATTAGCTAAAAACTGAGCTTAAACTAAAAGTTTACTAATAATATTATTACAATTTCAATCAGTTGACCTCTAATTCGCTTCGTCCCTGAAGTGCTCGCCCCTCTTCAGTATTCAGTTTAAAATATTTCATTCGTTTGAACAATTCTTTCAGAATGAGCTAACTTTTTTTTTAAATTAGGCTATACAAGACACGGAATCACATAACGCTAACATATCAGTGAATAAATCTAACACGTAAGTGGATTCCATTTAACAAAAATGACCACGAAATTTACGAGAAACTACTCGTCATTCCGTATTATGAATCCCCAAATAACTAACGCCATTCAAAGGTACCCAGACCAACTAATATTACTTACTGGGCTTCAGAAAATTTTCGATGAGAAAATGTCAAGGATAGGGGAGAGGATAACGTTCAAGAAATTAAACTAATTCAATCGTGGACTTTAACATCGAACAAAAATTACTTAATGAGCAAGTGGAGTTAATCTTTTCTGTAACTGCGTATTGTAAGAATCTCGTCGAAATTCGTTTGGATGTGATTCTGATATTCTGGATCGCCATATTTAATTCAATTATGGAAGTGCGTGTTACTGTAGGGTAATTCGTGATCTACGAAACTCCATACCAAAATTCACTGACACGGCGTTATAGCCTATCTACTATATTGTGGTCAATGTCTATTAATTATTTCGGCCTAAAGGTCTTGTCAATTTTGGTAAACTGGTTTGATAAGAACCCCTGCCGGATTTAAAATTTAGTCCTCATCTCGATAAACTTTGGCTCCTGTCCCTGCACAGTGACATTTTAGACTTCTCCTTCAGGCGCTGATGACTGGGAACATTGTCAAAGAACGGATGCCGAATAGCCTCGGCGAGTGTAATTCGCTGGGATGATTCATACTCCAACATCTTGGCAATCAAGTCAAATAGCTCACGTGTCCCTTCGTCGTCAGTTTTCATATAACGCTAAAAAATCGTAAAACGTTAATTATTACGCTAATGTTAGCTAATTTTATTCCTTTCATTTGTATTTGATAGTGGACTACTTACGTGTAGGGCTAGACAATTGTCCTTGACATAGCGTCCAGCAGAGGATCGATCGTCCCAATCTAATCTTCCATGGTAGAAGTACTTTGTTCTCGTCCTGCGTGACATTCTATTGTCATAGAAAATGGGTATTAATTTAACTTTAACTGTAAGTTTATCGTTGGAGCGATAGACGACAAAGCAAGACAAACTTATATTCTCCACTTTCAAGGTGAATGTGCCGGAATACTGGCATCACACCGTTTTACTCAAATTCTACGTTTCCCTAAAAATTCGTTTTTTTTTGTCATGGTAAGCAAAATAACTGTGAACTTAGATTCCAAAGCCACGCCGGCGTACCTAGACGGTATCGGTCCAAGGATTCGTTCCATCATGGCCAGGTGCTCTCTGTTATCATGTGTTTGAAAGAGCGTAATTCCTAAATACAGTTCGAACATAATACACCCGATGCTCCAAACGTCACAGGGTTGAGACCATCCTAGTTCTAGAATCACTTCAGGTGCTCTGTAGTGTCTTGTGGATACAATGGAGGAGTGATGTTCGTGGTCAAAGGTTGCGGAACCAAAGTCAATGAGTCTAACTTCTGAATTCTTGACCTTCTTTACCCCCCGTTTTCTTCGGTTATCATAGTTGGTGTCGTAGGCAGAATCCAGAAAAAGAATATTTTCTGGTTTCAAATCCGTATGAGTCAGTTGATGATCGTGGAGGAACTTGACAGAATGACACAATTGGTACGCAATGTGACGAACCTGGTCCAATGGATATGGATTGTAATTATTCTCCTTCTGTAGAATAAATAATAACGGTTATAAAAAATTCTTCAGTTCAAATGGGCTCGTTTTAGTTTTCTCAATTTCTCCATACCAGAAAATCGAATACAGAAAGTCCGAGCATTTCAAATGAGATACAGACATGTCCATGATAATCAAACCAATCCAACATTTTGACACAGAGGCTAACGATATCAAAATTAAATTAATTACGCTAAAATAAATTCGTCCCTTAATAATTTTATTTGTAGATGTTGATGTTTGAATTGTTCCTTACAACTTTCCATGTGGATCTTTGCTTGCCAATTTTTCAAGGACATTTATCTCCAGTCTTGCTGCCTCTCGATACTTTGCCACATTCTTAATGATCTTTAAGGCAATGCATTTATCACTACAAATTAGCAAAAGAATGTTAGGTAGTACTCTCATCAACTTTAATTGTGAATTATCAATAATTTTAAAGTTAATAAGCTCAATGAGTCACAATTTGAGGCCAAGAACCGCGATTCGCAGTTAGACAAAACCGCAATATAATTATTAGCATTAAGCGTAAAGAACTTTGCAGCCAAAATCATGTTAAATGAAACATCGCCACCGCAATTTGGATGCTGGTTCAACAACACAGTAATTTCTTCTGTTTTCTGCGCGCTTCATACTCCTTCACAAAAGTTAAAATTAGATCTCGCATTTTGCCAAAAGATGTAAACGTGTCCTCACAGCTTGAAAAAAGACGCATGAATCATAGCCTTCAATGATAGAAATTCTAGAATTCTGTTTTAGAAAAAAGTATGGGAAATTCCGTTGCGCTTGCGCCTTGGCTAACTTAATCCGTATGAAACGCTTTGAGCAGAGAATTTTCTTGTGCTAAGAAAAAAAATAGCTCAAGATCAATTCAACTAAATGTGTAACAGAGTTCTAGCTTCGCCAATAAGCTGAGAACAATGAACTAAAATTCGCAATTATGCAACAGAAGACAGAATCTTGAGTCAAGATGAACTTTTTAGGGAAGCTGAAGAAGCAAGGCATCTCGATCACCTTGTCACATAAAGTAAAAGTACTGTCAACCTTGGACTGAATAAGTAAAGAAAAACGCTCATCTTGACACAAATTCTACAGATCCGCAGTAAAGGCAACGAAGGATAGAAATTTGACACGTGCAAATTGATTAATGGTAATTGTGCGGTTTTGTAAATCCGGAATTGCGTGAAAGCAAACGTCAAACTTACTCTTCCAAATCTTTGACTTGGACCACTTTTCCAAAAGTTCCTTCTCCAAGTGTATCCAGGATTTTATCTGAAAATAAAGCAAAGTTAGTATACTTGCGGAACCCTTTTGTAAGTCAGATCACGTCAATTTTTTTTTGTTCGTGCTTTATTGCTTACATTTTCCACAAAGGACATCTCCCTTTCTGTATACCAAGTGACCTTCCTCATCGTCCACAACGGAAGGGGTCTGAGGGCGAGAACTCTAAATTAGCGTGCAAAATAATAACAAAATAAACACCTACACTCCAATCATTCTTTTTACTGTAACGTTAAGGGTCACATCCGTACACGACGAGACTCCCAATTCTATTACGCTTCCGCTTTTAAATCTCAGATTGGAGATGCATAAGATGCAATTATTACAAAAATGGACTTACCAGTAAATCCTTCCCTATCACAGCCGAGTATTTTGTAGGATTTCGTGCGATATTTTTTCCTAATGATAATGAAAGTGCTGAGGAAGAATTGGTTAGGCCGTAACCCGTTGTAGCTGTCGTTGTTCTTCCGCTATTCGTAAGTGCTCTAAAACTTTGACTTTGACTCAACCCACTACATCGAAGCCCATGGCCACGATTATTTGAAACAGCGTCAATGTCTATACCAACACAACTATTGTTATTACTCCCATTCTTACAATTGTTATTGACAATGTCATCACTAATTGGTCCTTCAAGTGCCGTTGAAGGGGCAACTGGGGTTATCGACGGTAAAACTGGGCTTGAGAGAGAAACTAACGGTACTCCGACAGCAGATTTTGACGAATATGAAATCCCTGAGTACTTTTTAATCAATTCCTCGATCTCTTTCTTTCGAATCAAGTCAACTTCTGATAACTCCTCAATCAGATGGGGTGTTGTCGTATTCGTAACTGGCAGCATCGGTCGATTTAGTTCATTTTCTTTATCCGAATCTTTTCCTTCATCAATGTCTTCCGGGTCTCTGTCTTTGATTGGTTTCCTAGCCGGGGAAACGTCATAAGCAAGGACATGGGAAGTAGATATTGGGAGCAAATCTTGAGTTGAATTGACGTTCGCAACCACATCTGGTTCAGTAACAGGTTCCTGTGCAGCCGCTTCAACAAAACTTCCAGTTGGTGTAACCTTGGGCTTGGGGTCAAGCGTTTCCGAGGGTGACGCCTTTTTATGTCTGAATCTTCGGTAGTAATAGCGTGACGGTAATTTAAATGATCCTTTCGTAATAAATTCCTCATCATCATCTGACGACATAGAGCCGCCGTTTACAGCTTGTTTTGACCCCTCCGTAGTAGACAAGTGACTGTCATCTTTATTACTTCCAGCGACTGGCACACTGTCCCTGTCGGTTGAGTCAACATTCCTGGGCAATAAGTTATAATTCGTACTTGAACGTGTAAGGGCAGTACTAATTTCCCTTGCTCGTTCTCTTTGCTCTGCTCTAGTTCGCATAGGTACAAGTGAGGATGTTCCCGTTAAAGTTTCCGGGACAGGTTCCAGGCCAGTTCTTAGACCTCCACTGGAATTTCCCAGATAGTTACGCTGGTGACTAATTGGGGCTGAAGTAGTGTACGTAGTTCCGCTTCCAGTAGAATTCGAGCTATATGGAAAATATTTCCGCCTGGGTGTGTCATTCGACCCAGAACTTGTCCTTCCCTTTTCTATACTGCCAACAAGACTGCTGCTTGCACTCTTCGCCAATCCATAACTCTGTCTTGGTGCACTACTGACGGAGTGATTAGCTGGACAATGTTCATAGCTCGACCTGGGTTCATATGCCGAGGATCTCGGCAGGTACGCTGATCCTGGGGTATAGTCAGGAACATTTAATGTGAGCGAACTTTGTTGTGTACGTGAGGGTGAGTACAGACGGCCATGACCAATTGTACTTGAACTCTTAGACAGTCCATAACCTCTTAAGTCTTCTTTTGTTCCAGGGTCGTGAGTATAAGTGGCACTGGGACGACTTGCTCTGTTACTACTCGTCCCAGAAGGTACAGTTACATCAGAGGAGTCACCAACCTTCGGCCCAAATAATCGGTTGTATCTTTCCGTAAACTTCAATTCCAATTCTTTAAGGCGCTCATTTCCAAAATAAGAAAAATTTGTCTTTGGCGCCTGCGTTTTGGATGTATTGTTGTTATTTCCATCACCTGAGGGTATAGACTCCGTGTTTCTTTGGAAATGACTGCTGGTATTAGTTGGCTTCGGGGTAATTAAATTTCCTGGTAAGGGCAATGGCGGTTTGTATTTGACGTAAGTATAATCTGATAATGGCGTCGCTGATGTGGATACTAAGCCATTACCAATGGAATTCTTCCTTCCACTTAAACTCACTCCACTTCCCCTTCTTTCCGACGGAGTTGACCTTGGTATCGTCTCGGGTGGCGTTTCTACCGTACTCAACTGGGTTGACTCTGTCCCCGTATGTTGCGGTACTGAACTTACTGATCCAGTTCCAAGGCCTAAATTTCGATTAGTCAGACGCTGTAGTAAATTTGTGCAAGACTTAATTACGTCTGAGTCTGAGAGAAGTTGGCTCATGCTAGAAGTAGCTGAACGTCCGTAGACCGTTCTTCGACTTGGAGTAGGTCGATTTCCATCAACCTCCCTTGACTTGACCCCAGAAGCCATGAATAAGCTCAACTGTGTCAAATTGACAATGGAATAGTAAATCACAAGGACAAAACACAGGTACAAATCCTCCAGCGCAATCTCGAATTCGCTCGAGAACAAATTCCTAAAATGGCCTTTCCAAGACCTTAGAATTCACGCAGACACGAATCGCTTGAGTGGAAAAGTTCGGTACCCGAACTCGTCGTAAGCACCGTAATTTACAAAGACGCTGAATCTTCCAATATTCTTAATTTTACATTATTCTCTTTGGGGTCAAGTTCTTTCACAAAAACGGAACTAGAGCAGACCTAGCACAGAACTTGGAATCCTACTTCTCGATGTTGAAGCGAATGAAACCACAGTACGAATTTTTGGACACAAAACTAAAATATTTAGCATGGGAATGTTCCCACTTGACGCTGAATTGGAAACTAGTAGCACCACAATCACCACGACAAACTGAATCTCGAAGGCTCCCTTATCCTAAAAATAAACTATGATGAGAATTTGGAACAGAGGTTAGATCTCTTCCCAAAATACTCTCTGCAGAACAGCCAAGATTTGTTTAGAACGATCTTTATCACACGTCTTTTAAAACTTTTTCACTTAAAAAAAAATAATTCCTTCCAAGAACAGCACAACAGGATTTAGTAACCTTTGAGTTTCACTGCTCCTTGATTCTGTACCATTCCAGAACAAAGCGCTGGTTTCAAACGGCGTCACACGTTCGTTTCACACTACAGGACTGGACTGCAGAACAGTGAACAGTGAGGAGAGACACCTACACCACCCGTCCCGATTCTATAACTTCATTTTAATTATTATACGAATCAATTATTACGAAAAGTGCTACGATATGTTATTGTTTCCAATGTAAACAAATTAACAATCACGGTTCGATGTCACTTCTCAACTTGTTATTTCCACTGTTACATTGGCTTTAGTCCAGGCTCTACTCCTTGGTTTGTTTGAAACAGAGATACCTTGCCAAAGTTAGCCAATGAACACATTGCCACAAGAAAAGGAAATCACTGCTGCGGTTTTCCGCGATCCAATGTGAGGAAACCAGCCGATAAAACAATTCCATTCAAAATATATTTTGAGACAGCCTCAGACTTATGTTACTAGCTATCAGTACCTCTAACTTCTAGGATATGCTAGCTAATAAGGAAATTTTGGACAACTGGGACTGATTTTACGTATCCAAATGTCAATATTCAAACAACAATACAAAACAAACTTAACTCATGACTCATCAGTGCAACTTAGAGATCAAACAAAGGCAGCCCTGGAAGGTTTTAACGCCACTATCATCTTATTGCCACAGACAAAGAAATGTAAAATACTGTACTTCACACTTATGTTATTTAACTAGCCAAATTGTGAAATGCAAATTTCTATTGCACAAGGGCATGTACGAAATTCGATGCGTAGCGTTTCTTGGTAAACATTTTGGAAACTTAAAAGTTTGAACACCGGGTGCCATTAAGAAGTTGAGAGTCTCAACTTGAGACATGCGCGATCCATGGACACAGGAGCTCAATTTTCAAAAAGTTCCTTTGCATTAGAAATAACCTTGGAAAACGTGGAAACAAAGTAGGGTATAAAGCGATAAAAATGATTTTGACCTATAAATGGCGGTGCTTTCTGAACAAGCTGGCGCTGTCATGGAGTCTCGTCGCATCGGACTATGGGGTCATGGGATAGGTTATGGCCAACGGCCCAATTGAATAGAATACTGTGCTTAAACTAATGTACCTGGTTACTGGAAGGCGTTGAAGGTTTCTTAGTAATATAAGCTCTGCGTCTGTTCCTAGGAGCTGATAGAGATTGAGCGTCAGGTCTCACTTTGCTTAGCTTATGCTGCCGCGGTGGTTTCCAACTCGAGGAATCTGAAACTCTCGCACGGTCACGATTACGGGCCCTCTCTTTCCGGTCACTATCAAATACAAAACGATTAATTAAATTAATTATGAACAAATTTACAACCTTGACTACAGTACAAAACTTCTTAAATAGTAGCCTCCACTATGTCATTTCAAATGTGAATCCACAACCCAAAAATCCTTACGGAGGATTTGTTTCTTACTCATAAATAGTCAAAACTCCCATTACGGTCATTTTTTCACTCTTAAAGCTCCGGCGACGGCACTTTTGACTTGACTTGACTTGTGTGAACGTGGTCAGCGCAGCGTGGATCTTGGAATGACTACAAAAAGAAGAGATATGCAGTCCCCCAAGCAACGCGCGACTAGTTTTGCTGTTCCAATTGCAAGTCAATTTTAGGCAGGACGCCGGAGAGAGATCATCTGGAATTGGGAAACACAAAAAATGGGCATAATTAATGAAAAGAAACCATCAATCAACTTAACCGTGGCATAAAACAGACAGCCCTTCAACTTCACCAATCGTTTTCAATCCATTAGCCAAACTCGATAAAAATCACTCTTCAGTTTCAACGACTTCCGCATTAAAAAATTTTGCTATCCTAACAATACAATAGACTAACAGAATCTTATCAGAACTCAATTAATGCTTTATTGCACTTTTACAATTTTTTTCACACTTACGAATTAGAATTTGTCATTTTATAAACAATACATTAATTGTAAAGAATTGGTTAAGAAGCCTCACGCAAGTTGTAAGTTCATCAATTTAGTAATTAATCTTGCACTTGCAAATAATTTTAAATATACTAGTTGCACCACGTTCTCAACGCCTTTAAAATACAAAATCAAAGCCAGTCTTTGTAATAATTACGCTTAAAACTATTTTTGGATGTTAAGAGAGATGTCTAGCATTATGCCATACTTAAGGAGCTGAGCTTGCAACATACAAGCTTGCGACTTCCAACATTTAAAGTAATGGTAAATAGTTAATTTTCGGCCTCCCTTTGTCATCAATAATGACGGAAATACACTAAAGTGCGTGCACTCACTGGGCAGTATTGCATACTTTCTCCTTTTCAAAGTTACTTTCCCAATATAGTCAGCCATTGTAAAAGAGATGAAGAATTTGAGTTTTTTTTCTTAAAATAAAAATAAATTTTCAGATTTAAAAAATTCAACTGCATTGGTAAAATCTGGAACTGGTTATTATCGTGCTTATCTACAAAAAAATCGGAACGGAAATGCTACGAGACCATGTCATCCGATTTCCCCAGAACCTGGACGTAATGGGGAACACTAGAGACTAGATAGACGCAAAATTTGAAGGTTTTCGAGCATTTCGAGGTTTTTCATAACGAATTCATTGAAACTCAAATTTTTCGTAGGTGGGTACAAATTAATTTAATTGTTCTTACTTTAAATCTTTGTCTATAACGCGCCTATAGTCCGAATTTCAAAATTTTGGGCTGTCAGCAACGCAGGTCGACTTTTGTTCAGGCTTTATAGTGTCGAACATTTTCAAAATAGAATTGCATAATGCATAAACGCTAGGATATTCCGGCTATGGTTTCAAACATTGAGCAATGAAACAACCTGAATGAATGATGGGGAAATTTACTTCAATAAAAATTATTGACCCTTCACTGCCATTAATTGGTAGAATATTTTCCGGGCTTTCCAGCAAACGTCACAACAGGAAGTTCCAGCGTAGCTGAGTAAGCACAGTATAGGAAGGAAAATATTTTTCCCAAAAGTTTGGAATACTGGATACAGTGCCGAATGTTATAAACTGCCCACTTTGGCAACGGGATACTTTTTACGTTTCGTCTCGTTTTACCGACATTATGTACGAAGGGGCATGTTAACTTTTTTGTCACGCTCAAAAACACCTGCGTCCGAATAGTAATAGTCAATTAAAATCAACGCCGTCACAGTTCACACCTTGAAATTGGGTTCTCTACTTTCTTTACAATTGAACGATTTGCTTGAGAAGAATGAAAAAATTGAAAGCAAAAATTAAAGCAAAAAAGGCCTCCGCTTTTAGCGTATGAACAGAAAATTCTTCCGGCAAAATACGACAGACTTTTCGAAAATGTGAGGCGTCCAAATTTACAGGGTATTGAAGGGTCGATCCTTTGGATTTGAAACATGGGCAATGAAACAGTGTAACCATACTCCCCCACGATTAAATGTCAAAATTGAACCAGGCTTCAGGTAAGAAGGTTTGCTTTAAATTAAATTTGGAAGACCCAGCCCAGTTGCCCTCGTTCAATCTTCATTCTTGGAATTAAATTCCTTTTTTTGTTCTTAAGATGTCATAACTCATATTAGGTTGAGGCATGACTCACTCACTGCATGGGACGGGCAGAGAGTAACGGCATTTGATAGAATCAGATCTTTCTCGAGATGAAAGTCTACAAATTACAAGATCTAAATACACTCAACAAGTCAACGTAATGCAATGAAAATTTTGCAACCCTCTTGTCACGGTCACTCACCCATTACTCTCCTAAAACTCACTTGAAACGACATTAAAGACTAACAATAGGTTTTACGCTTTTTGAATCTCAGTTTTCCCTTATCCTCCTTTAACAATAACGGAACCAACAATATACACAGAACAATTAGAAAAATGAATTAGGTTTTGCGTAAATCCGCATAATAATTGTACAGAACAGTTTAATAAACACAAATTATGGCACTTCCGAAAATCCTTACAGAATAAAAATAAAAGGAGATTACATACGCCTTCACCAGAGGAAGTATATGTCTAAATAAGGCGACCCAAATTACCTGTACTGGAAGTTCCTGGATATAATTTCAGTTTTCTGATGTCAATTTAGGAAATTTGCTACGCACACAATAAAATACGAAACCTTACTGGTAGCCACTTACTGCCTCAGTCCTACTCGTGTCCGTCCTAGGACAAGCACCAAAGTCAAAACTGCAGTTGCAGTGCAGTTTTTTTGGTTACGTTAAATATTACATTAATTTGTACTTATACAGCATCAAATTTATTAAGTCAAAAGAGAAATATTAAAATCTTATGATCAATCGGGCAGTCATTAGGGCAAAATGAAATTTTTTTCTGATACTGGCGAAGTAAGCCAATGTTCACTGAATATACTAATTGCTGCCACTATTACTTAAGAGTTAATTACTTAAAAAAGATTATTTAAGAGTGATTCTAGAAATTATTGTAAGAGAAAGTGGCGAAGAAGACTCCTTTCACCACAAAGTTTGGGGAGTATAAAAAGATTTACAAAATTTTATACATTCGAATTTTGCTGCTAGTGCTACAGACGACGCATCTACTACCACCGCTAAGAATCTTCACATGCCGCAGGCGCAGGCGTAGCTGGATGGGTATTTCTATTTCCAAAGTTAAATTTCCAATTATGTATATCGTTAAATTATCAATATCAGAACGCACTGGAGGAACACAAATTACCCATGCCAAAAACTTATTCGTTTTCGTCCATTCAGTAAAGAGTAAATAAATGCAGAACTTTTCTTGTCGCTTTGCGGACTACATGACAATGATCACCTCCACCGTTCCAGTCCCCACCATCCAAGCAATCTCTCAGATTATTAAAAACTGAACATGAATTCGGGTTCATTATAAGCTTAACCCAATGAAACCCCACCCAAATCTCGCTTGTCAATAAATCATAAACATAATTCCAGTGCCGATGAACGATTTCATACATCCGAAAATGAACACACGCACACGGTAATTTATAGTATACACGATTACTTTGATCGTACTCTATGTTAAACATTTGGATTTAACAAGATGTGAAGATCTCAACCACTCTAACTGCCCACTGTGACTGTACTCCACAGGAGTTCCAAACTATTGTTTAAGATTTTCGCAGATGTGGGATGATCTAACTTTACGTTAATCAAACGGAGAAAATGGATGCGGGATATTGAGTGAATGATAATGAGAAATCAGGGATCGAACTGATAAATGAATGGACCAAGAGGTCATTAATCCTATTTTGATAAACAACCTCACGTCATTCTGTATACCATTCACTTCACTTACTCATTAATCCAATAGAAACAACGAATTGAAGATATCAGGAAAGTAACGGTTCGTTACCCCTTCTCTACGCTCTGATCTCTCCTCACTTCTAACCTTCTAATTAGTAATTTCAATTAACAAAACTCCAAAACCGAAATCTCAATTTATGCAATAAAATTCAGACAAAATGTGCACAAGACCAAAACGAAAACCACCTTTACTACCACCACTTTTATTATCCTGAACAAGTTAGACCTAAGATGGTGCCAATTAAGACCTAAGTCACTTTTGCAAAAAAAAAAATATTCCACTAAATACTGGTCGTTCCGGCTAGTGCAATGACTATGACTTTAATATTAATCAGGGAGTAATTTAGTGAGAAATTAAATTTGGAATAGAAATTTCTATGGTATAAGAGTTATATGAATTATCTTCGTCACATTGTTCTACTTTTTTGATTTTAGTAGATTAGTGATGTCTTTTCTATACTTCGAGAGATCTTATATTACTAATTAGAAACTCGAAT